>JANHGL010015827.1:0-80556 GCA_024611195.1 Ceyx melanurus | reverse complement strand
TGATCCTGCTCTGGCAGGGGGGTTGGACTAGATGATCTTCTAGGTCCCTTCCAACCCCTATCATTCTGTGATTCTGTGAACGTGCAATCAAGTGTCTCTGCTTAAATTACTGATAAAATGATAAATCTATTTCAGATTTAATTGGCTGAAGATTAATCTCTCCAAGTCCTGTTGGTGTTGCCCCTTTTTCAAATGAAAACCCTCATAAAGAAATTAAACTGCTTAAAATGGAAAGCACCTACATTTAAGTAGCTTTTGCAGTGAAGGGTTACCCAGATTGCACTGTCATCTCAAACAGACCCTTCTTCAGGAACACTGCTGCTTTAGTTTCTTGGTTTAAATGGTTCCCACATGTCCATTTATAGCAGTGCATCAATCTGCCAGTGACTTATCACTCACTGTTGCTGCCAAGGGAAGGGACCTGAAGGGTGAAGCATCAAAGTGTCAGGATGTACCAGCCACATGTAGCTCTCTCTGACTCAAGGGCTACTCACTGCCTCAAAGATTTGATGCTAGTGGCAGAATATAAAATGCTGGAAGTAATTGTTTTGATATTCCCAAATTGCATCTTCATCTCCTGTCATCCAGGCAAACACTGCAGGAATTGCCTTGCTCAGTGCAACCTCAGAAAGTGTTGTTTTGTACAACAGATTATATCTCCTGTGCTAGAGGATGAAAGAGCCCTTGCTGGGAGTCCCCATCCCAGTTGAACTCTGCCTTTGGAGTATGGACTCAGGATAGGATCAAAGATGCTTGAAAGCTTCTAACCATGTCCTAAAAAAAAGCTATTTCAAATGCTTCTCATAGGAATCTTAAATTCAAAGCAGCTACAGAGAGATGCAGCAGAAACTCAGGCAGAGTTTGAGACCATTTGAGAGCCCTGTCTCTGCAGGGCATGGACTAGTCCATAGGGCCCAAGGAAGGTATGAAGTTGGTCACGCAGCAGGTATCTCAGGAGCAAAAGAAGCAAATTTGTCTCTCCCTCTTGTACTGTTCCAGCCTTCACCTAGCTGCACATGACAATTCAAGATGCTTTTTCTGCTTACCTGTCCACAGAGATGCTGATAAGCTCTATCATTAATGTGACCACTCTAAATACACAGTTTGGTGGGGACATGCTTCTTTCAGCTCTTAGTTTCATTATAAACAAACCCAAGATTAAACTCACATAGCTCACAGCAGAGTCTCCTGAATGCCCTTTCTGACAGGCAACATCCTGTGACAGGGACAGAGGATTAACCCATTAGCACCGGTATCTATTGATTCATGCATGGGCCATACATCACCTGAAAAGGTTTTCTACATTTTGTGGCTTGCATTATTTTCCCACTGCACGGGGGACCTCAGATGGACATCCCAAAAGTGCCTTTGGGATAACCTGGGACCTTCCTCCACCCAAACCCCACTGCCAATGCTGAGCTTCTCTTCAGAGAGCAAGTCAACTTGGTGCCATGAAGATGTTAGCTCAGTCTCACAGGTTTCACAAGACTTGCAACAGTAAAAAGCTCAAAAAAGCCCAAACCCAATGAAGCAGCTGAAAACCCAGCATTGATTTGTACAGGCTTGATTTTGATTTCTAAGGGGTTAGTAGTAAAGGAAAGCTCTGGCTCTGGAGCCTCTCTGTGGAGTTGAGATCTAATGCCTCTAGAAGAGAACAGTCCCATGGATTCAGAGAACTGGTTGCATGCTTTCATCTGCATACTATTGACTAGAAGGAGAACAAACCTCCCTTGCAAGCCTTAATTGGAGCAAGTGGCATCTGAAGATTTTTGTTTGAGCTGTAAAAGAAGACTCCTCCCTAGTGGGAAATGTTCAGTAATCAAACTGAGGAGGAAAAAAAAAAAACCCAACACCTTACTGCACACAGATTGGCTGTACAGCAGATAACCCAGTGGAGGGCAGCCCTGGGAGCTGCTGAGGTGTTTGGACAAGGTGACCTCGCAGCAAGCACATTGGCTGTATTACCAGCTGGTAAACGGTCTCACTGCTTTACATATCTTCATGGCCCACATAGTGAAGGAGAAGATTAGCTTGATTATCAGTGGGGGAATGAGCCAAACAATTACTTTCATTATTGAATATCCAATTAATTATTCAGGAGGCAAATCAATTATTCATATCTCATTTAAATTGTTGGGGGGGAGAAGCATTGCCACTTGGCAGAGCTGTTCACAGCCGCTCCAGATACAGCAACAATTCTGCTGCAATGGGGAAAAATTATGTAAGGAGCAAAAGCCAACCCCAGAATTATTTTCCCTGGGCCACATAGATACCCAGCCACACAAAATCAATGACCAGAACCAATTCTAGAGAGCTGACAGTTTGGGGGTCCCTGCAGGGCCACCTCAGCTGTGACTACTGCTACATTTTTAATGTGATGCAAACCCCTTTCCAGGTCAACACCAACAGGAGTTCAGAAGCCCATGGGAGTTAAACCTGTCACATGGGAGCACTGAGGCATTCAGGATTTGGAGGTACTTTCTTTCAGATAAACATAAGAAACTCTCATCCAGATAACAAGATAAATTGCCTGGAGAAGATCAGATTCTTAACTGTTTTTCAAAAACATCATACATAGATTTTACCATCAAAATATCTGTTTTGCTTCCTTCATTTAAATAATGGACTAGGTAAGGAAGACTCGTGTTACAATGAGAGTCTTGAGACCCTGTCCCAGGTTGACCAGAGAGATGGTCAATGCCCTATCCCTGGAAACATTCCAGGTGAGGTTGGACGGGGCTCTGAGCAACCTGCTGTTGTTGCAGATGTCCCTGCTCGCTCCAGGGGGATTGGACCAGATGACCTTTAATGGTCCCTTCCCACCCAAACCAATCTGTGATTCTACAATCAATTAAAACAAACAAACAAACACCACCCAACTCAACAACATTTTGCCCATGCTCTGGTTGCTTTTGTTGTGCGTTCTGTGGAGGCAGGAGTGGGTATATTACATCTATGTAGAGACACACAGAATCTACATCTAGACACAGAATCTACAGTCTGCATCCAGACAGCATCATCCCAGTGCTCTGGTGCCCAGTGCAACTATGTACCCTTTGCCATGGTCACTCATTGTGCTCCCATCAAAGCAACAATAAGCAACAGTTTGCTGGATTCAGAGTACCCAATGGCTGCACTGCAGAGCAGAGGGTAAGTACAAGAGAAAGGGGATAAAGACACGAGGCAAGGAACAGCCACTGAACAGATCTAGAAATACAACCAGGGTGCAAATCATATGGAAAGACCAAGGTCTGTAAACTCTGCTTTTCCCTAAAACTACCCATGCAGGCAGTGACAGCTGGCTGCAACTGTTTGAAAAGCAGGGAAAGAGAAGGAAAAATAACTTGTGTGTTTGTGTGTTCAAGACAAATGACTCCCTGGGACATTCAGCATCTGGGAATGCTCCTTCCTCCTGCTCTCTCACACAGTCACTTGTCCTTACTGCAGCCAAGGCTCAGCCCTCCAGTAATCTCTGTTTTGTTTTTTTTTCCTTTGCACAAGCAGAAGCAAGTGATACCATATTAGAAACAAACTGTCAATTACCAAACAATCAAGTCCTCCATTTGTTTGTTAGATTGGCTCTCAAATAGTCCGATTAATTATAACAGCACTAATTATTAAGATACACTGGTAGTCATCTCCTATTTCAGAGAGAAGGAGAAAGTCTTTCCTTCTGCCTTTACTGTCACACTAGCAGCCTTACCCAATAGGGCGATTTATCTCTGTCAAGCCAGTAAAATGATAATGCCAATTAAATCACACAAGTAATTGCTGTTGGGGTCCCCATGGATTTCCCCCAGCAGAGTCAGGTGGAATACGAATGCAGGCAGTCGGGGAGGGCTGGATCCTGCAGCAGGGAGCCCTGTGCCACCCTCTGCCTGCACTAGTCACTGTCCCCTTTTGATTATCACAGTGGGGACCCCAAGGAAAAGCTCTCCAGCTCTTGCTCACAGGCCCCAGTAGCCCAAACAGCCCCAACCTTTCACAGCCATAAGTGGGTTATGTGGCTCAGCTTCAACCACCAAGGACCCATGGCATGAAGAATCATAGAATCACAGAATAGTTATAATTGGAAAAGACCTTTAAGATTATCGAGTCCAACTGTTACCGCAGCACTGCCAGGGCACCACTAAACCATGTCCCTCAACACCACATCTACATGGTTTTCCAGTTCCTCCTTTTTTAACTCTCAGACCAGAAATGCAGCTGAATGTGCAGAGTTAGTGTTATAGTCCTCCCTGTACACATAAGATGTAAAACATAAAGATACATACAGCACACATATACACTCAGCCTGGTCCAGAGAGGCTTGAGGAACCACATAAACAGACAACAACGGTTGTGATTGCTACAGAAGCTGCAAAAGAGGTGTGTGTGTGTGTGTGTGTGTGTGTGTGTGCCCCCACCTCCTGCCCTGTGCTCTCTGCTTATTGTAATGAATCAATATCTCTGCATCTGAGTAAAACCCACCTAAAAGGAACGGTGTGTTCTAACCCAATCTTGCTTCTCATTCAATTAAAGCCTGTGAAAGCAGGCATGTAACCTTGTTAATACCACGTTTATTAGAGGGAAAGGGGACAGAAAATTAAGATATACTTCATGTTACTGCTAATTAGAAAAATTGAGACTTTGCATCTGTGCAAGGCAGAGCAACATGTGGCATTAACAGATGTGAACTCATTACACAGCTGCATCAATGGAAATTGTGCCACCACAGCGACAAAAATCTCAAAATCAGATTTCTCCCAATGCCTCAGTCTCCCATTGCCTTCTCCTTTTTCCTCTGGAAGAGCTTGTTCTGGGTTTACAGATTCCATGGTTCCATGGTTGTTCTGGGTTTGTTGGTTTGTTGTGGTTTTTTTGTGTTTGTTTATTTGTTTGTTTTGTTGTTGTTTTGATGGATTTTTTCACTGTTTTATGTTAGGGAGCAGAGAGAAAGAGGGGTATTTTGTTTTTGAAAAGATACACTGAACTCCTCTGGAGAACTCAGAGCAGGAAGAAGCCAGTCTGCAACATGACAGCATAACCACTATCTCCTGCTAAAACACAGGCAAAAGGTGATACATGGCTGGGAAAAATTCATCCTGCCTACCCAAAGCTACTGTGATTTCTGTAGGTGCCAGCCAGGGAGGGCTGCAGGCAGGGAGGGCTGCAGGCAGCCTTTTCCCCAGGGCTTTCCAGACACTGCTTTCTGCAAAGCAGAGGGAAGAGGGAGTAATGCCTTAAATGAGGTGTCACCAAAAAAAGCACTTCAAGTTCTGCTCTGCAACCCCATGGGAGCTCTCTAACATCACCAGACCACTTGTCATCAATAGTAAAGAGCAGTCAAATAACATAGAAATAGGTCACTTTTTTATAATTTCCTCTGTATGTTCTGCTTAACTTTTTGCCTGAGATTGTGGAAGTCAGTTCCTGGGGGCTAGTTTGGAGCCTCTGGGATGAAAGCAGAGGTTAGACTTGGGATCCCTTCATTACAGAGTAACCAAGAGCTGATTTGCTCTCTGGCACAGTTGAAAGCAACCCAGCAAAGCAGGTGCCTAAAAAATCCATCAACTTTGCTGAAGGCTTGTTCATTCATGCTTTATTCAGCCCTGGGGAGGCTTAGCTGTATTTCTGTGTATTCAAAAAAAAAGTCATGGAATTATCAAGAATCGTTGTTGCAGCGAGCTGGTTTGGGGAGGCACGGGCAGGGTACCAGGATAAGGGGGCTATAAGCCTATTCCTAAGTAGCTGGGCACTGGATGCAAATAAGACATAGCCTGGAAAATTAGCTTCAAAGACTGTTTATCTCCAAAGCTATTTCAGGGCCCAAGTCCTGTATTTGTTGCAGCAAGACAAACTCTTTCTGCCCATCTCATTCCCAAAGATTTTTGTTAACTTTAAATGTCACATTAAATGCCTCTCTGACCCCCAGGACTCAGACTCTCCAAATCATCTTGGAGCAGGATGTGATACAAGAACTCTGCTTCAGACAGCCTCTGGAAAAGGGGATCCAGCTTTTCTCCTGATCATAAGCACATCAGCTTACGTATTTTGCTATAATAAGCCTTCCACTGAAGAGCTTTGCTGAAACAAACTTTCAGTAAACGCACTCAGAGTTCCAGTACAATTTGCCTGCTGCCTCCCTCCTTAAAAAAAAACATTGAAAAAAAACCCCAAATCCTTATTTTTAACAACATTATTCTGGTTGGTGAGCATGCTTTGAGCTGTCTGGCAAAGCTCTTACCTTCACTGGTTCAGGCAAAGAGTTGACTAACACTGATTTTACACTAGTTGTTCTGAGCAGCCACTGGTAGCAACGTTCCTGGCTTGCACCATTTTACTGTGAGCCCTTTATCCTTCCTTTGTCCCATGGAAACACGCCGTGTGCAGCACAGAATCCCATCACCACACACACTGCTGAGGCCTTCAAACCCTTTGTGCATGCTGTTTCATTTCATAGACTCAAGGGTCACTTTTATTGTGGTCTCTGCTAAATGAAATCACAAAAGCAATTTAAAATCGCTTAAGCAAATCATGAAAGATGCAATATGAGGAAAGGGCTGTGAATAATGGTTAGCCTAAAGCATTGCAACAAAGGGAGCTACTGTGCTTCTGTCAGGTCCTTTCTCTTGGTCTGTATCCTTCATGCTGAATTCCTCATCTTCTGCCACAGATTTTGGGGAGGAACTTATCAAAGGAGAAAGACACTCTTATAAAATTTCTAATATTGCCTGCTATTCTTCATGGAAAATGTTCTCCAGGCAGTAGAGAGAGCTGCAACTGAGTATGGCATTTCAAACATGCAGTAGCTAGAAAATAATACTAAAAACATAGGATACCGTTTTTATCCTGGATATTTTTTCTGGGAAAAAAAGAAATGTCAGTCTACCTGTGAACTTCACCCTTATCTGGTCATCAGAAAATAGTACTAAAAACATAGGATACCATTTTTATTCTGGACATCTTTTTTTTTTTTTTTTCTTGGACAAAAGAAATGTCAGTCTACCTGTGAACTTCACCGTTATCTGACCATCTAACATTCAGCACAAACTTCTGGCTCCCTCCAAGGTTTGTCCTAGTAGGTAATTATCCAAAATAGAACAAAGTTAGAGGTGACCAAAATGGATATAAGGTAAATTTGCTTCCTGTGCCATTATCAGGGATATGTTTCATACAATATTTTTGTTGCCTCGTGGATTTATTGCAGCTTTGAAAAGGTTTGTTCTTCTTTCATCAGCCCTTCCATTTGTATGGCACTTGCTCCCATATTCTACAAGCAACACTACCACATTTTTCTCAGATGTTCCTTGGTGTCCTGAAGCCTGAGACCAGACTTCCCAGTGCTTAGTATCCAGGTAGGGGTCAGAACCTCAGTATTCCCAATGATACAGTACTGGCACTGAACAATGGGCAGCATCTCATTCTGACAGATTCATTTAAAACAAGAGAAAAGATGACTGGGCTCACTCAAGAACCAAAGTGATGGTTGAAATCTCCTCTAGACCAGGTATCTCTGTGTCAGGATTCATTTTTATCCACACTATTCTTGATCTAGGTTTTCTCAGGAAGCTACATATCACCAGCGTTCAAAGGCTTTACAAGAACAGCAGACTATTTTGGTGCCTCAGTTTCTGGCTGGAAAGGGGGAGAGAAGAAAAGGAAGGGACTGATCTGGGAGTCTCATAGTGGTGCTTAGAAACTGCAGTCAGCACCACAAGTGGTTTTTTAAAAGCCTGTATTCCTGCTCAGCTTTCTCCAGGAGGAAGGCACACCTGAGTTTCCTTCCCTTGGCCAGAATTTCTCAGCTCTGTCTTGAGTTTTCTAGCTGGACCTATTGGACAGTGTTCAAAACCAGATTAAAGTGCTCCATGAGACCCTCATCTGTAAAATGTGACCCAAGCTAAATCCATACATCTGAAACAGCAGAAACACTGCAGATGGTGGACCAGATATACCCTTATTTTTAACTGAGGATCACTTTGAATCCTGACACCACCTTCTCAAGTAGATGAGCTCTGCCAACCACAAACAGGACCCTACAGCCTGAAGAGGCCCAGAGGCTGGAGAGGGTTTGGTGCTACTGAAAGAACAGGTGATTTTGCAATACAGCTGTTCATGAGGTGTCTAGCCCTGCTGCACCACCTTCTCACTAACCCTAAAGATCTCCAGAGTGTCTGGAGAGGTCAGCACAAAAGCAGTATAGAAGATAGCCCTGAAGAGAAGACCCTTCTATTGCTTCCCTCAAAAAGTCACTCAACAAAGGCTTTCAGCATAACCCACACACACTCCCCCCCAAAAAAAGCCCTTCTATGCTTATGCATTATAACATTTCCCACATTTTCATTGAGCTCGAATAATCTTGCTAGCAGCTATTAATAATCCACCTTTAGCTGTGAGCATATGTGCACCTGTGTGTACAAGAAGACAAGCCATCTCTGGTGGAGTGAGAGCCTGAGTGAAATACGAACTGCCTGAAATTAACTTTAAGCGTCCGAGTGATTAAACCATTGTGCTGTGATTGTGTATGATACTCCCTTTCTTCAGCAATTAAGGCTGTATTGATCATATACCATCAGGAAAGGGACTGGCAGAGTAATGCTCATTCAGGCTGCCATAATTAAGAGTAATCATCTATTGTTCTGGAGCACATGATGTAGCCCAGCCCTGTCAGGCTCTTTCCTCTCGCTTCCCTCTCCCCTCGATGGCCCTTCCTCCCTCATGGCAGCAGCATGAACATGTGGCTTGAGCATCTGCTTGGAGTCAAAATCAGAGCAGGAGCTGTCTGAAGTTACTCTATAGCAGGTCAGGATGAAAACTGTATCTTTCCCCAGCCACTATCTCAAGACAACTGTATTTTGCTACTTACTAGTAAGAAGGGAAAAAATGGGAAAGGGAGAGGAGTGTGAGAGAACAGAACCTGTCACATCTGAAAGCAAGGTTCAGGCCTGACCATGGGGCAACCACAGTTCATCAAGACTTTGGGGAAATGACACCTCTGCACTGATGTAGGTCATTCCAGCAAGAGCAAACATTTCCTAGAAGAGATCCTCCTGATCCTCAAATTAATAATGGGGTTTTATGATTTTTTTTCCCCAAATATACTGAAGTCAATAATCTGCCCTTAGATGCAGCTTGAAATTGGCTCCTTATTTTATATCTTATGTAGTGAACTTGTTTCTTACTACTTCTACCGAACCCTTGCTAAGTGGCAGTTGACCATACTCTTGCTTTGACTTTCTTCACTTCATGATGCATGGCTCCAACCTGTGAAAATTGCCATGGAGTAACAGCATTTAAAATTTCAGCTGACAGACTCAATGTTCATGATTCTATGACAGCAGTCTTTGGGCGTTTAACCTCTTGTGGCAAAATATATTTCCTTGTTTAATTATTCCAGTTCCCAATATATCATTTCTCAGCATATTTATAGTACTTTATTGTAAGCCTCAGAAAAAAAAATACATGTCAATCAAAGTGTGTATCTATTGGCTTGGGGAAGGATGTGGGTCATTGCCTCATGAAGACTAAAGAATGCAACACCTGAAAACATACTTCCCCCAAAAGCAAGGGCATGTGTTACTGAGCCACATCACTCTAGAAGTGATGCAGTGATTTAGTATTTGTACATAAGACTTTGCAAAACCTGATGTTGTCATCTAAAGCAACGTGATAATTGCTGATATTTTCTTTCAGCTCTGTGATTTGCTATCAAACTTGAAACAAAAGATAAATTATTTGCACACCTGGATGACATTTCATGCCACAGCCACCAAACCAAGGTAATTTCATCTTGGTGCTTTAACACCAGACGTATCTTTCTTTCTAGTTGTGTGGAATCTGTAAGTATGACTGCAGTAGTCTCACTGTCAGTATATGTCCCACTCAAGGACAGGCTGGCAGGCAGGGATGGCACACAAGTGTCTGATCATGCAGTCCACATTCACATAGAACCTTCCTTTCAGAGAAATCAATCAAGGATGCAGTCCTACAATACCAACCTAGGCAGTATCTATTCACTTAAATACATGTCACTACTTTATTCACAATACTTGTTTTAGTAGATGAGATGTGGCCATTGTTTTATTCAGTGATCTCAGTCCTGGCCCTCATGAAGATGTTTGTTCACCTCTGTGTCAGCCAATGTCCTTTGCTGAACATGGGGCTCCTTTTTCCCTTTCAATGAAGAGCGTTTGTATTTTCTGCTGCTAGACAACCTATGGCCTTCATAGCTAGTACATCCAGATGTTGCAATCTGAACCCTGGCACTGTGCAGTTTCATTTTGCACTGCCCTAAATCAACCCTGCTTCTTTGTGTGATTTGAATGGTACAAGATTCTGCAGTATGAGTGATGTAGATCTCCACTTTGCCCTTTTTCTTCCTCTCTCACAAGCTCAGTGTTCCTCAACAGCTCATGCCCAAGCAGAGTAAAGGGTTAAGCATGAAACTCCGGAAGAGACTGTGCTGTCCTGACACAGTGCTGCCCTTTTGCCTCTTCCTTACACATACACACTGTTCACATAGCCTGCATTCCTCTCCAGTTAACACCATTAAGCTATGACCTGAACTAGAGATAGAGCTAAATATGTGTGCACCTGTCCTCTTATAATGACCTGCTATTATCATTTTCCACCCCTCTTTTTTGATTGATGGATATTGTATGCATAATGACCCTCAGGATTTTTTTTCCTCCTCTTTTTGTTAGGCTTTGCTAAAGCAACCTGCAAATTAATTTAATATCCTCTTTTGGTTGGGAGCTACGAAACGAGGGCTCGAGGCTGATGATGCGTAAACCATTTGTGGCATGTATTTAATCTCCGGACAATGGATAGAGATGTTAGTGCATGCTACACTAAGTTCTATTTACGCTGGCTATTAAGTGCAGTCAAGCTGAAGGCAATCGGAGCACATTACAGGGCCTAATGGGAGAGGATGCTACACAACAGTACATTAAAGACTGAAAATGAATTAAGAAGGAAGCATGGTAGAGAAAGCAGACAAGGAAAGGGTTCTGTATACAGATAACTCTTAATGACAGCACAAATATTCATATACTCTGAGTTTCCAAATCCAATTTTGGTATTGGATACCACTCTAGAGGGAATTTTTTGAACTCCATTTTCATGCAGATACAAAATGACTTGCAGCCAGACTGCCTCCTCCCATCTCTGTTTCTGTATCTTGCATGGCCCAATGCTGGGAAATGTGTCCCTGTTAGCTACCTTGCAAAGCTAAATTAGATCACTCTTTACCATGTAAATCAGGCCAAACTTTTCCAGCCTCCTCCCTGAAAAACATTTCTCCAGGAATTATGAATGTACCTCACTACACTCCCAGTCCCTTTTACTCTCCTCTGCACTTCTTGCTCTGGCTGTTACTCAGCTGAGAAAGCTCTAGGAAAGATGGGAGCAAAGTGCACAATGGGAGACACGTACAAGTGGTGGGAACTGTATCTTTACTTCTGTTTTTTTATTTCCTGGTATTTATTCTGGGAATAATTTAGAGACTACAAAATACTGGCCTGCTGTCTTTTCAAACCCAAGCTCCAGAACCCAAAATGACATTGCTTTACCACCTACCCCCAACTTTCCCCTGTCCCACAGCTCATATACACTATTTTATGAGTTTGCTTTTATTAATAAAAATCTCTGTGTTTGGAAAGATGTATTTTCTATTACTTCCTGAATAAGGTGGCTTCATTTCTATTGTTGAAAGAAAACCCCAGTTTATAATTAAAATCTTGCACAGGAGAAAGAGAGAAGCATCAACCACTGAAACCACATGCTCATACCAGCTCTGCTCAGATTTTCAGCAAGGTTCTTCCAAGACCAAGCTCTGACGATCTGTTCCTGAAGGGTGAAATTCACACCAGAAGCCCAGATTGCAGACACATACTGACCCAGTCCCTTCTGCCTTAGTGGAGAGAAATAAACTGTGCCCTGAAAGAATCTACAGTATTTTTCACACCTGTTTTAGAACAATGTTCCTTCAACTCAAGAATTCCCTGCCTGTTTTGCCAAGACTGACCCTGTGACTGTTCACCATGGAGCTGTGTCACCAACAACTGTCAGAAAAATCCTACTCCAGGGTCCTGAAGACAAATCCAAGGTGTGTGTCCTCCCTTCTCCTGCTACTCTTAAAGATCAGAGTTGCCTCTCTCATGATAGGCTCCCTGCTACTCTTGGCAGAAGCTCTTCCCCCAACTTGATTGTAATGCAAAATATCTTTCAATAATCAGAAAAAGAAACCTTATTTATATTCAGCAAATGCACTAAAAACCACCTGCTCTGACATCCTGAAAACTGGAACCTACACTCTGATAAGACAAAAGTGTTTTCAGAACAGGAATGTGTTGATGAACAATTTTTCTTTCTTTGGGGACATCAAAACCTTACAATCTCCTCCTCCTACTACTTTCCAAAACACTAGTGTAGAGAAGAGCATAAAGGAATTATTTTTTCACATAGCCAGTTTATTCTAAAAGCATGTCTGGCAATGAAAGGAGAGAATATTAAAATTGTTTAGTAACCATCATGTTTTGGCAACAAGGGAGAGTTTTGGGTCTCTTAAATGCTAGCACAGTAAAAAAAAATCAATTCATGGCTAACCTAAACAGAAATACACTGAAACCAATACCTGAGCATAAAATATTGTGTACACAGGAATTTAAAATAGTCTTTTCAAGCAAAACATTGACTAACCACTGAGTTAATCTGATTTTAAGGAATAAACTTCTAAGTAAGCTCTTCAGAAAAAGGAACATATTGGTTCTCAAGTGAACCTCCCAAGTCTAAAACAAATTACTCTGACACAGTACTTGGATAGGGCTGGAGGGAAGAGGTAGGAAAAACAGTGTTGTTTCATGGAGGTCATATCTTTGTTTTTTGGTGATGGTGAAACACTTTCTCCTCTGAAGGACATTCTTGTTGAAGTATAATTTCTGTTTTCCAGAGAAAAACACCTTCTGGAATAATACAACATTTACATTTTCTGTGAAATGTCTCTTAATTATTTTTTAAAATATATTCTTTTCCTTGGGGAAACAGCCTTGCTTATGTTTATAGGAATGTGAGACCTTCCACAATAAGTTGCTTTGGTCACTGTCATTCCAGGTTACAGCCTCCTGTGACACTGAGTCAGTCTGAATTAACTCTAGGGTGTTTGTAGTAGACAGATACTACACAGACTAGCACCACATATGCAACTGTGCATTATAATTTTAGCACTACCTCCTGCACTGTTCCTGTACCCACAGTCCAGCACACTCAGTAGATGCCTCACAGCTATAGTCTTTCAAAATTATACCCAAGTTACACAAACAAAACACGCTTGTGAGAGGCCTTGAGGCACTACACTCAGATGCCATAAGCTGCATAACAGTTCAAAACCAAGATGGCCTGAAACCAGTTTTTGAACTTATTTTAAAAAACATCTTGAGAGGTGGAAGAGAGATTGCAGTGAGGAAGTGTTTCCTTCTTGCTAGCACTATAAATGTCACCATCTTCTTTTGCCCTTTCTTCTTGAGAGGTGCCCTGTCACTCCATCCTCGCTAAAAGACTAACTTCTATCAGCACAAGAAAGAAGAGGGGAGGAAATGTTCTCAGAGCTCTTACAGACCTCAAAATCTTTCTCCAGAACACTAAGGGTTGGATGGACAACATAATGGGAAAACCTTACAGCCTTGGAAGACAATGAAGGAGAGGTGAGTCAAGAAGTGAAGCAGTACTGCAAGAAACTTTGGTCAGAAACCCAAAGGATGTTGTCTTCTAGGGTTAGCAGACTAGATTCCCACTGCGACCAAAGAAGAAGGTGCCTCTCTACCCATGCAACACCCTGCATTGCTCACTGGTAAACCAGGAATATTGCTCTGCTCCAAGGCCACATGTGTAGACCTGTGAGTAATGCCAGGCAAGCAGCACTTTGCACTTTGCTTTCTCACTGAGTTTTATACTGCCTCACAAGTTTTTCACAGTTCAGTGAGTGCTTAAAGGTTCAAGGTTTCGTGTTCTTTATAAGAAAAAATGACTGTGGTTTATTACCAATGAGATAAACATGCTGAAAATAATAATAATAATCTATGGATCTAACCCAACAGAAATGTCACAGTCCAGCTCAACACCCTTCCCAGCAAAGTTACAACTGTCATCTATGGATAATTAAACTCTCTATGAAAGCCAAGTACATAGATGAGAACCCATAGGCAGTGCCATAAACCCATTAGGAGTTTAAAACATCTCTTATCAATATGGCAGCATGAAGGACTGAAAAAAACCCTGTGAATACTTGCTTGCTGGGATCCAGCCTCACACCAAAGCCCTTATCACCATCACCTTGGCAAATGCACATCTCTGGGCACTCTGTACATCCTCAGATGATGGTTAAACCACCCCCTGGTGCTGTCTCACATGTGGTTACACAAGGTAAGGGAGCAGAGTCTCCTAGAATCACTACTGACATTGCAAAACCACCGAATGTACTGCTCTAGAAGGGTAAAAAAGGCTTTGTTTTTAGAAAAATCTACATTTCTATAACTGTCACCATCTCTGATCCACTGACATGTTCCAGGGGCTATGCCTTTGCTCACACAAATATCAGAACATTCCCTTTTCATGCACTTAATCAGAGAAATGCAGCCATGGGGTGTTTGGAGGGAAGGGGCAGGACAAACAATCTCACAAAGACACTAAAACCTTCTGTTGAAGATGTAAAGACAGATAGAAGAAAGGGAAGGTAATGCATTAAACAAAGCACAGGGATGAGCTGCTTCATCTGGACATTCTGCTGCTGTTTCTGATGAACAGAAGTGGCATGTTCTCCTAGGCCCATGTTACACTGTGGGCCTAGTGGAAGAACCACAAAAATTATTATGGAATAAAAGAATGGTTTGGATTGGAAGGGACCTTAAAGATCATCTTGTTCCAAACCTCCTGCCATGGTCAGGGACACCTCCCACTAGACCATGTTACTTAAGGCCCCATTCAACCTGGCTCTGAACACTTCCAGTGATGAAGCATCCACAGCTTCACTGAGCATCCTGTGCCAGTGTCTCACAGTTCTCAGAGTGAAGAATTTCCTTCTTATTACCAATCTAAAGCTACCATTTTCCAGTTTCAAACCATTACCCCTCACCCTATCACTACAGGCCTTTGCAAAAAGTCCCTGCCCAGCTGTCTTGAAGGGTCCTTTCAGATAGTGGTAGGATCCAATAAGGTCTCCCCGGATTCGTCTCCAGGCTGAACAAGCCAAACTCTCTCAGGCTGTTCTCATGGGACAGTGCTCCAAGCCCTCTCATCATCTTCAGAGCCCTCCTCTGGACTGCTCTGACAGACTCATGCCCTTATTGCATTGGGGGCTCCAGAGCTGGTGGCAGACACTCCAGCTGGGGTCTTACAAGAGAGAAATAGAAGGGCACAATCCCCTCCTTCAAACAACTGGCCACATTATATAGGATTAATTTAAGACAGATAAAAACTGAAGGTATTTTGATCCCAGATTTTGTTTTCCACATCCCAGGCTCACATGTCTAGTGCCCAAAATTTACACTTTGAGGTACTTGGCAAAGGGCAGAAAATCCACAGGTCCTGGCCAAATTACAGCATCTTCTCTTTTGAAATGTCTGTTTTGATTTTGTGTGTGCATGTGTCTCTTGATTTCCTCTTGAAACTCAATTGAAACAGGTAATAGGTAAATTTTGGACTGGCAGACTTGGAATATCTCATTCTGGAATAATCAGGGAAGGGTTTCTCTCATATAGTACATCTGGCATAACTGCTTCCTATAGAATAAAGGAGCTTCAGTGTCTTCCATTGTGTATGTCAGAACTCTGTACTAGCAAAGTACTAGCTAATAGAATTTGTTGTTAGATTTGTTGTTAGCTGACATAAAAATTACCACCTGATCTAGGCAATCCTGCTCAGGCAGGGGGATTGGACCAGATGATCTTTAAAGGTCCCTTCCAATCCCTAACATACTCTGATACTGTGAAAAGATAATCCTTTTTAGTTTGTCCTGATGACTTTGTGATGTTTGTGTATATCACAGATACTGTTTATTTCCCTGATAACCTTGGAGAGTGGGGTAAATAGAGGTGCTAAGGGTAGGAAAGCACATTGTCCTGATACAGGAGGTTGATAGGAGAGCAGAAGTAAGCACAAGGG
Source organism: Ceyx melanurus (assembly GCA_024611195.1). Taxonomy (NCBI): domain Eukaryota; kingdom Metazoa; phylum Chordata; class Aves; order Coraciiformes; family Alcedinidae; genus Ceyx; species Ceyx melanurus. The sequence continues at coordinate 64,419 of JANHGL010015827.1, read as the reverse complement.
TGAGAATTTGGAGTAGGTCTAGCAAGAGGCAAGAGCCTGAGTTTTGCAGAGAAAAAAACATTGGTTCAAACAAGATTGCTGGAGGAGTAAAGCATGATTATCAGGAGTAATAGTTATGTATTTATTTAGTAAATTAAAAATAATTTTTTTAAGTCCATGCGAGGTGTCTTTGAATTCTGAGACATCATTGGCAGCACAACAAAAGCACAGAGGCATTAAAATACTCTATTATAAACAGGAAATTGTTCAACTCTCCAATGAAAATCTCTTCCCCACTTCATTTTCCACATTCTTTTGCCTTCTTCATCATTCTGGAAATTGAGTTTTTAGGCTTTGTCAAAATGGCCACAGCAGATAATCTTGGCAAATCCAGCTACTGAGGAGAAAGGCAGACCAAGGGTCTGCAGCCCCATACAATCCCTTCCTGCCATAGCTGACCCCCTGTACCTTGCGATAAGCCTTGCTTCTAGAAACTGGGTATTTTTAATTTCTATTTCCCCCAAGGAGTTTCTAAGTAACAGCCTTTGCCTTGTAGCCTGTCAGTCAAACCATTAGCTCAGTCATATCCATTTACCAACCTGTAACTTTTGCTTTTTATGTTTTTAATATTATTCTTCAGTCAGAAATGTTTGAAATAATTATACCTCAGTATTTTGAATTAGAAGTTTTTGGGAAGTACCTTAAAAAAATATTTTATAGCCCTTAAAGTGTCTTGTCCTTCTCAGTATTCTTCCCTCAGAATTTTTGTCTTCTCTTTCCCTTTAATCCATAACTATATCCTGTAATTTTTATTTTATAATTTTTATTTTACTCTGAGCACCCATTTCAACTCTCTTCATCTCTGTATGTTTGGGGGTTTTTTTTCCTAGCTTTTTAGTTAAACTATTAAAATAAGGAGCTAGATCACTGTTAATATATTTTCCACAATTTCCCTTTTTATTTTATAACATATTTTATATTTCAGGAAAGAGCCCTCTTCCTCTGTCCTTTCCTAAACATTGTACTTCATTGACCAGCAGTGCACAAGCTGAGCTGCAACATTTGGTGAATCAATAACCAAAATTTTTTCCTAACCTCTCTCGGTTATTCGTTGAACATCAGGACATAAAACCAGTTGTGTATTAGTGAGGTTTTGAGGTCTTTTGTCACCAAGCTCAGCTAATTTCAGACCCTTCACACACAGGACCAATATACACACGCTCTTTCCACCTACAAATCCCCAGCAGCCCCTGCAATTAATACCTAATTAACAAACAAAAGCAGAGATGCCAGGTGAAACAGCACAAAACCATTCAAAGCTCACAAAAGGGAGCAAGTAACTCCTGCCAGTTAAGGACAGTAAGAAAAATATTTTGTTGTTCAATGAAATAGTGTTGCAAGGTGGGAAGTGTTTAAGCAAATAAAATAGACCATGCTCCAGCTCCACTGCAAGATGTGGGCTTGGATTCAGGGACTTCTTATGGTAAACCAGAGGCTGGACCAGAGGGTGATTGTAATCCCCTTCTGGCAATCAAGTCTATAAATCCACTGCTCTTCCAAAAGCTTTTAAACCAGATTATTTATGTCTTTTCATGTAAGCCATGAAGGCACTCCCACCAGAGATAAGGCAGACTTCAACACCGAATGAGCTAAAAACTGCACAAATTGGCTTCTCCCATCAAATGTAATGCTTGTACACGGCTAACAAATTAACAATAGCATCTGTGGAATGGAAAAAAAAAAATCTCTTTACAGTTCCTAACTTGAGTGAAGACATGCTTGAGTTCAGGCTGAGGTTAGCGAGCAGGCTGGGGCTGCTGGAGCCTCTGCATGTTTGTATGTGTGCCCATAAATCAGCACTGGTCCCCATCATTGGTTACCAGAAAAGGTGACTGCAGCCAGCTGTCTCTGCAACAGAGCTGCATGTGCCCTCCTGCTGCATCCTCCTCTGGGGTGAGCACTGGGGAAATGTCCACAGCCATCTCCTGGCCTCATCTTGACCCATTTTTTCCGAATCTGAACACTTTTCCTAGATGATACACCTTGCCTCAGAGCCTTCAGTCTGCTTGTCCTCTCATCCCACTATGCAGGACCACAGGACAACTCAGGGTTTGCATGTGTAAGGCTGAAAGAGCTGTGTCATATTCAGCAAGACAGGGATGGATCATCACTGATGGGATGCTGCAAGTAGGCAAAGTGCATGGTCAGCCCCTCCTGTATGCCTGCTGCAAATTACATATTCATTATAATTAAAGTTTAAAAATCTTTCTGCTCTTAGATCCACACAGTTGTTTAAAAGTCCTAGGCAAGAAACATCCCTCTCAATAATAAAAAGTATAATTCTGTGAAAAATCTACTTAGCTATCCCTTAGCCCAGGGGTCCGCGCTCCCCAGCCCTGGCTGTTGACTGCCAGGTATCCAGGTGCCGTGCCTGGGGGTTTTAACTCCAGGGTATCAGATCAGCAACTGTATCTGTGTTTGGAGAGAAAGGGACATCAGTGGAGCAGCAGCAGTTGCCCCATCCATGCTGCCCAGCTTGTGGAGCTCATGTGGTGACATGCAGCACCCACCTGCCAGCCACTTAAGGATTTTTTTCAGACACCATGATGCAATGCTGCAGTTTGCTAAATCCTACGTGCTGAAACCAGGCACAATCCCCTTGCAGCCAATTCATGCACGGTTCCCAGTCCTGCAAGGGCTAGCCAGTAAATCAGGCCTGTAAAAGTATTTTTGGCCCCCTGCCCAGTATGTGTACCTCTTAATCCCTAATTCCAATTGTGTAAACAAGGCATGACATAACGGGTGTGCCATGGAAATATGCTCTATAAAGTTGATTACCACGCTTCATCCTATTAGAATAACAGTCGCTGTAAAACTATAGATAAGGCTAAAGCAATTTATTTGTGTTTCTAAAGTAGGTGGGTGCATTTTGGCTTTTCAGAGCATGATCAAACTTGACAGGCAGACTCTGAAACTACTTTGTGGCTCTTGTAACAGCTTGTTTTGACTTGTACTGGCCAGGAATTTTTAAAACAGATATCTCAAAAGGTCAGATTAACCTTAACCTTTGCTCGAGTATGCAAAGAGGGATAGCATAGAAAGCATTGGATTGCCTGTATGACCTCTTAAGCTAGATGTAGTTTCAGCTCCTGCTCTCTCCTGAATGCAAAAGGCAGCTCTCAGTGCTCTTGGAGGAGACAGGGAGCTTGGCAACATTAGGGGAGGAAGAGCTGCAGCCTTATCCCCAGGCAGCCACGCTGTCACGGGGCAGGTTTTCTGACAGGCTGACAGGAGGCAGCTGTAACTGCCTGTGTCCACCCAGTAGCCTCTTAATAGCCTTGTCCAGCTCACAGCTCCTATCTGCAGCATATGAGTCAAGCCTGAAATTACCTGCTCCAGGTCACTCACAGCATCTGTGGCAAAGCTGGGACTTGAGCCTAGCTCTTTTGCGTCCACCCCTACATCATTCTTCTTAGCTGCTTTCTACTGACGAGTAAGGACTCAGGTCAAGATTTTACTACAACCCTGTAGCACACACAAAGTTCAGGATGGGCTATGTCCCGCCCAAGGTCCTTCAGCAGGGTTGAACATTTCCTTAAAAATGTTTTAGGCATGACACAGATCCTTCAATCCCCAAATCTGAGCCAAATCATGCTGTACCTGAAGTTGGAGGACCTTCTTTGAGAGAAAGCACAGATTCACCCCCTGTCTCTCCTACTTCTCATGGCATTGCAGCCTCAAGGGCAACAAACCACCCAGCACAGACCTCAGTTACATTCAGGACTTGTGCTCACAGACAGGCAGAAGCCAGAGCATTTGAGCCAAGGGGATCCCATCCCTGCTCCAAGGGCAGTGGCCAGACATCCAAAAACACATAAAACTTTGAATCTGTCCCAAGTTTGCAGCAAGCAGAAAACCTTTAGAGTTTCAGATTTCCCTTACAATCAGCTGTGAGAAAAAATAGCTAAAGTGATCAAAGGCATTAAAAATTGATATAATTAACACAAATCAAGGGTATAATATATATCAACTTGTGCTTGAGTCCAAAAAGCTCTTTTTAAAGAGCCAAGGAATTTTTTCATTACCTCAAAAAGAGCTAGATAAAGTCTTTTGTTTGTAGAATTAAGCCTGTAGCAGCTGGTAGGGTTACTGAACCAGCTACAGCAAGCCTTGTTCTGCATTATAAAGACATCTCTCTTACTGGAGGAAAAATGTTAACATGCATTCACATAGGCATTTTTTTTTAACCTGGTTCTTTAGGCTGCATCTCCCCCATCTCCCACCCTCTCCCTCTGTCACCTCCTGAGAAGGTTTTTCAGACTAGAACTGTACTTGAATTTAGTCTAATTAGAAGGAAATGTAAGACCCAAATCTTGGTTCTCATTGGCATGGAGACACTTGCGTACAATCATGGTATGCAAAGCAGCAGAAGTCTGAATTCATAATTGGACGTTCCAAAATGTAATTATGAAAGATGAAATGCTCCCTTCAATGAGAAGGCTGTAAATAGAATAATTAATTTTGTGTTTGCTTGAACAATTCTGTATTATGGACCTTACACTGGAACTGAAATTAATTAAGTGCACCAGGATTTATGGAGGAGGTGAAGAGAGAGGGAAAAAAAAAATTAATCTGAAGTAAAAGATAGATGACTTTGTGAGTGTAATGATGCGTTAGTCTGGGGTATTCTTTAACAAATTTAGCAGGCATGTTCTGGGTACAAACAGCACTCACTGACAGAATTATCTCAACTAATGCAGCTGCTGGACTCCTAGCAAATTGAGATTGCAGATGAGTACTTTAGATTTAGAGCTATTAACCCTCCGTTTGCTGGTGACAGCATTTCCCTTCGCTGGGGGGATGGACAGCTGCTTGCCCAGGGTTGGGCATGGACACGCAGCAGCTCCCCATGAGGTGTGACGTGCACGCCCTGAGCTCTGCACAGGGGTGGTGGGCAATGCAATGCTAGGTTTGCCTGCAGCCTGCGGGCACAGGCAGGTGGCTTTGGAGAAAAACCAGAGGAAAGGCAGAGTGCTTACAAGAATGGGAAGGGAAATGTGAGGGGAGCAGAATTCAGAGTAGGGCATCTCATGGGCTGAGACGAAGAAGAGAGTGTGGATGTTGCCAGTGGAGATTTTTGAAGCAAATGAAGCCAAAGTGAGCTCTCAAAAGAATACTGTAACCCAGACAGTTTAGTTGTGAGGAACTGTTCCTGAGCTCATCTCATATGAAAATCCAAAGCTATACAATTTTTCTACTGAGATCAGGCTATAAAAAACCAGGTGTAAAAATATCCTTCAATGCTTCATTCAAGACTAAAGCATTTTCCATTCTTAAATGAATTAGGGATTTTGGATTTACCAGCCTGGCAAAGGCCCCTGAGACACTTAGTGCAGTGAGTGCTTCCAACATCCTGAATAGTCACTCAGAAGACATTTCCAGTCCCATAAACATTATGCCTTACTGGTATAATTTTGAAGAAAATAATATAATTCACTATAGATCCACAAATAATCAATGTGATACTTCCCCTGCTAAGAGTCACTTAGAAGAACTTTCACCAGTGTTGGCTCAGGCCACGCAGGATCCCTGCATGGTGAGGGGACATTGGTGTTTAGAACACCAGGTCTTTGGAGTGTCAGCTTTCCCTGCCCAAGAGCCGTTTGCTGAGAGACACCCAGCAGCTGGAACTCATACCCTGTGAATTTTTTGAGACTTCAGGAAGTGACTGATTAGGATGTGCCAGTGCAGCCCTGGAAAAGATAAAGAAATCACAAGTATTGAAGACAAGTTCACTTAACTCTGATTTATCCTCTGCTGCGATTTCTTTGCTAGGGAAAACTTTCTGAGGCCTGATTTTATTTTGTTATGGAATTATGGCAGTGTGGGACTGCAACCTCCTTGTGTTTCATGGGCATCTGCTACAAGAGGCTGCCAGTTCAATTAAGCACAAATTTCATCATGGGAAACTTCTCCCAAGTTGCTTCTCCTTGCTAAAGGCCCAGTGGAAAGCTGTGTTTGGTTATGTCCCTGTGTTGTGAAAAATGTGATATCCATGTCTATAACCCTCAGGCAAGACTGAAGGATTCCTGCAACCAGGGCATGCGGCAAGTTGTGCTACTGAAATGTATCCCTGTTCTTCTCAGATCAAGCTGTTGCCAAGCCTCAGCGTTACCTTTGGGATGAAGGAGACTCCACAGCAGTGTGACAGCTTTGTCCCAAAAACAGAAGCACCGGAGTGCAGGAAAAAGAGCCTCTTTACCTATTGAAGAAAGAGCCAGGATTGCTGCTATACATAAAATGTCCACTAACACCCTTCTTAAAGTTACAAGCTGCCTGGATGATGGTTACCCACTAGCATCTCTGGGTAGCAGAGTGCACTTGGGTACAATGCCTATTTGCTTACTGATATTAATTTTAATTTTCCACAATAAAATGCTAAATATGAGCTACAGTTACTCTCTTTAAATTGCAACAAGAGCTGCATTTTCCACTTGCTTGGTTATAGCTCTTTAAGTGATACATTATATTGTTTGCCAGAATACTTCTACAAAGTCTTTGCTTCATTTAACTTGTAGAACAATTCAGCCAGAATGGTCTATAAAAGGTGTATTTAAAATCAGGATTACCCTGGGACTCGAAAGTGCTGGGTGCTAAAATGCAGTCTTCTCATTTCCCATGGCCTTCTGAGCATTTGAACATATTTATACCTTCTGCATTGCAGCAAACTTAATCAGGAGGACAGGCTTGCTAACATCTGTGCATTCCATTCACTTCTGGAGTCGTCTCAATCTCTTCTGAAACCTGATTCTGGCTGTCAAAACGCATAGCTCTCTATGCTGGGTATTATTCGGACATTTAGACATCTGTCATCAGGAAGTGTGATAGATGGTTTTATTAACCCACAAAGGCAAAGACTGTGACAGCAAAGGACTCTTGTGCAGGGAGAAAGTGTTCTGCAAACCTTAGAAGTATGCTCAATTCTTTTCCCAGCCTGTGGCTGTGCAGCAGGGATTGAACATTTGGAAGTGAAAGATGTGTTGCACAACAGCTCAAGCTAGACATAATCCCCCTACTAGCTCTGACCAAAACACGTAAAACAAGTAAGGTAGGTCATATGTTATCCCCAGTAGAAGAGACTTTTCACGACGCACTGATTTCCAGTAACACAAGCCCCTGCAAGTAGGAGTTTTTGTCGCAAGCTGTACCTGGAAATTAAGTCTGTGTTTTACGAAGAACTTTAAGAAAAATGGAAAACTATTTTAGTAAAAGTCATCACAAAGATTTAATTTAAATTGTTCTAAATTCAGTGACAGGTCCTCACAGGAGGGTTTTGAGGTTTTTTTTCTTCTGTTTGAATCTTTTCTTATTCCAAATGAGAATAATTCCGATGGCTTAAGGTAAAATCTAAAGCCAAACTGGAATTTTGGTGTCCTTAGTTTTGAGGTTTTGTTTGCATCTCTAAGTAGTTTTAGCTTAAGTAGGTACGGTCCTTTCTTACAGTCTTCCAAAAAAACAGTCAAATTGACTTAATCCTCACTGGTCTTCCATTTCCCGTGATTCTAGGATTTCTGTGCTGAGGGTCCCAGAGAATTAAGACCAGATACAGATAGAGGAACACATCCCTCCTTTTCCAAAGAGGCTGTTACTACAGCAGCCAGTAGCTCACAGTTGGGAAGGGAAGTGGCTCCTGTAGTTGCGAATAGTAAAATCCAGAGAATACAGAGGCTGGGGTGAGATCCTGGATGGACCAGACACAGGCATCTGAGCATCCTGTCCTGGAAGTCCCTACACTGTGCTTGTATTTTCTCTCATATAGAGGAGGAGATGCTTCTGGTATGGTTAGCATAGAAATTGGACAAATAGAGCTTAACTTACATATTTTCCATCAGATTTCTCTTGTGATCCAGAGAAAATCTTCTGAGCTGAGTCCTCTGAAGGATCCAAGTGCTTGGTTTAGTCTCAGCAGCTCCACTACTGGTTTTGCTTCAAGTGACTTAAGTTAGGTGCATTCACAGAGCTATAGGGCTTCTGGTGGAGGTCCACTTAGTCTCATTTTTTTTCCCCTCTCCTTACTGTCCCATGGCTTTAAGTTTATTTTTTTTTCTGTGAGCAACATGGCTCCCCCCACCAACACACTCCCTCTGAGCCTGCTTTTGAGCTGAGCCCCTGCACATATGCCAGAATACATATGTCTATAATGTATGTATATAGTCTATATATGTATGATATATATATGTGTGTACATATATATGTATATATTATATATACACATATTATACACATATATAGTATGTGTATATAATATATAATACAGCTAGATACATAAGTATCTAGAGATACAAACTGTGATGCTGGTTAACTGTCTTGCTAAGGGCACTAGAGATATGAGTAAGATAAAATCCTTTGTTTCTTTTTATTTATAAAAAGGAATGACTGCACTCAGTGTTTGTCTTCACCATTTGGGAAAAGCTGAATTTGAAGCAGTAGATTTGTAGGTTTCAGCTTGTTCTATATATTGCAAACATTTCAGAGGAAGCTGTGGTGTTAATTCCCATGACACTACTGCAGACTGTGAGAGATGGATATACAGTGATTTCTTTTAAGCTCTAATTTCTGGAAACAAATTGCTGTCTAGAAACATCGGTTTTCAATATAAGAAAAAGAGGTGGGTAACATTTCTGTATGGGAAACATGAAAATGTGATTTAAATGAGAGCACCAATCTCACAAACCAAACAGGATTAAAAAGTTTATGTGGAGCAAATAACCAAATCTTGAGCTGGTTTTTACCCACTTGCTTTGACAACAATGCCATGTGCTGCATGTAAAATATAACGGTTTATCTCATACAGAAATACAAAGGCTAATTTTCGGAAACTGTCAATAAAGACAGAAAAAGGCAAATCTCTCTAATCAATGTAACAGGATAATTCAAACTAATAATGTAACCTGCAGTTTTGCAGTTTCATATTATTAGAAGGAATGAAAAAACCTCACCAATACCCCTGACACTGATTCATCAAATAAATTAACTGTGTTCATCAGTTAACTCTCATTGGTCAAATAGGGTTAAAATTCTTGGATCTAATTCACTATGCTAATTTCACAGAGGGGAAAGAAAGTACAGTGGGATAGCAGGAGACAAATCTGCTATTTTGCCATAACTGACTGAACCTTGGGAGATGTTGTTTTATTATTGTAATATTTCTTTTAATAAAAAAGTACTTTATTAAAATACCCTTTTAGAAAACATTAATTCAGGAGCTAAAAAAAATATTCAAATGAAGTAAAATAGATTTTCTCTGGTATGTTAGCATTGCATTTAGGATAATGGATAGGGAGCAGGATGGATTCTGTAGGTATAAATCAATAGGCGAGGGGTGGTTGATGAAACTGCAACCTGTGAGAGTGAAGCCCTAGTGGTTTGTGATATCATCAGGACCCCAAGATTAATTAATTTGGCAGTCCAGTCTCCTGCATTCATTATTTTGACAACATGCACACAGGACTGAGCTGCATGTGTTAACCAGTCAGCTAACATGTATTCATTCAGGGCTCCTTCAAGCAACCACTTTAAAACAAAAATCCCAGTTGACTTGTTGGTAAGATATGTGACTAGATCACACTTTTTTTATTGTTATAAGATAACCAATAGAGAAAGTCAAGGTTATAGAGAGATGGAAACATAATTAGCAGTTTTGGATTAGCAACCCCACTGGTTGCACACTGAGGACCTGGTTCTTCTACTCCTCCAAGGCTCAGTGCTACCTTCACAGAGGTCTGTTAATTATTTCATTAGGATTTCAAAGGGAATGTGATCAGTGGCAGGATGGATAAAGGAACTCTGCTCCTAGGCTTTTTTTTTCAGTGGTTTTTGCTTTTGACTTTTCATTGGCTGAAAATAAAATTTTCAGCAAATAAACTTGGTGTGCAAGAAAATGGAAATATTATAAGTCATTCAGGTGCTGGAAAACCCAAATAATCTCATGAACTCTTCATTTTCAATGTATATATCTATCTCACTGTGCATTTTTCTTGCAGGCTCATGACCAAATCCTGCTCACCTCACGCTCCACCTAAGGGCCTCTGAAACCTGTGAAAGGACCATTGCTTTTAATGGCTATTGGACCATACACTTATTCTTAGGTATAGCCCCATTAATTTCTTACAGCCTGGTAATGTGAGTAAATTGGCCCTATTTTGGCCTCAAGCCTGTGGCTTTTCCAGTCCTGGGAAAAGGCAGAAATCCCTGTCATGTTCTGCTGTACGGTCTATCCTATCCAGCTGGAGTTAAATGTACCTCATTACTCAGGGAAATTTGGATTTGGACAATTCTTCACTGATAAACAACATATTGCCATAATTAGCGAGTGTGGACTGGGAATCCTGGAAATGGAGTCTGTCCAATCTGTCAATTTAGGAACATATTGTTTAATTTACACAGTGCAGCACATTGTGCAACCTGAGAAGGCTCCCCCAGCCCGGCCTGGAGCAGGGCTTTCTGCTGCCTTTAGTTTATGAGAACAGCTATCAGCTTCAGACAATAATTTTGACACTCCTTTTTCCTCTTGGCCTCTACATATAGGATGAAAGTGAACATGCATGGCTGAAAGAGGCCACGAATGGTTCCTGTACAACCACAACCAAGTTACTTTTCACAGCTAAGCCCTGAGTTTCCCCATTTTCCAGCAGAAAACTCTTCCAGAAGAACACTCAAGACCCTGTGCTGTTGTACCTGTACTCTGAGAGTCCTGACCTTCAGTATGAAGAGAGAAGCCGACCGGCCTGGACTACAGCATGGACTCCAAGATGACCATCCAAAATCTGCTCTACAGGGTGCAGTTTGTTTTTCAAACTATGTCCAGAGCCATGAAGAGGCTAACAGAAGTGCATGGCATAGTTGTTTTAATACAAATACATACCATTAGATTTTCACCCTGATTGACCAGTCTCACCAAGCATCATGTCTTGCCTCCTGCTCTCCAGGCCACATTATTCTTCAGCCATCAGACTTCCCTTTTGTCACCCTGCCTGTCTTCTAATCAAAGTAAACCACTCTAACTTTTAAATGAAACTAATTTTCATATTGTCCACATATACATACAGTTAAGAAATTACAGTGACAGTGATAAAAAATGTTAATTTTTCTTTCCAGATGCTTGTAAAATAGCCTTAACATATGTCTGCTGTTTAATTAACAGAGCGGCAGCATGGTGGAGAGAAGCCAAACTAATAATTTAAAGGAGCATTCTCCCTCTCTTGATTTGAATCCCAAAACACATCCATCATGTGCATTTCTTAAACTGCAAAAGATTTAATTTTCTGAACTTTCAGCAAACATCATCATAAAACAAGTCAAACAGAAACCTGGAGTCAGGAGTTACCACCTTTTGAAGAGATCAGCTTCAGAACTTCTGTAAGAAATTCATTTTGTTAAGTAACTAGAAAATCCACAACTTTTTTTTTTTTTTTTTAATTTAGTTTTTATTGTTCTCTCCTGCTGGGTGGCCAAAAGGTGCTCAAGTTCTAGTCCTGAGCTGCCTCCTTGCTCAGATTGATGAGGACATAATTCCTTCCTACAAACAGAGCCAAGATGAAGCCAGTCATCTCACACACTCCCAGTGCCTTTCCCTGTAATATCTGTGCACTGCAAAATTTCTGGAGTACCTGTCTATAACCCCAGGAGATACAGACATGCTGCTACCTCAGCTTATAAGTAGAAGACTGAGATAGTTTAAATTGCATGTTATGCATATGTTCAGTACACACATTTTAACTAACTCCATATTTGAAATTCAGTTGTCTATGCGTCCCTCAGCCCAGGCTCTGGACAGAGAGAAATGAGGATGCTGAGGACATTGGTGAAAGATGGTTTCACCATGCAGCCTGAGGCACATTAAAGCATAGAATTGTTTAGAATCTCTTTACATGAAGGTAAGAGATGTCAGCCCAGCACAGAGCTGATAACCCAACCTCAGTGCAGCACTGAGGGCTTGAGCCAGAGCCAGAGCCAAGGCTCCCTGCTAGCGCTGGGGAGAGAGAAAGTGCTGGTCTCTGAGTGCACTTGTGCTCATAATGTTGCTCTTTGTCCCCTCACATGGACAAGGCCAAAGGAACGAGCTGAACTTAAAACTCTCACTTGCAAAATTGGCACAGAGATCATTTCTGTGAAGCCAAAGTGAACTTCACATCAGGGGTCCTGCTGTGTTTCTAAAAGCACATCAAGAGCTTCACCCCCACTGCCCTCCACATGTCCAGGATGACTCTAGGTTATTTAAAGGTGCTATAAGCTCTCCTAACCACGTGCAGTGCTTGTCAGCAAGCCATGACTTGCAGGGAAAGGGATCAAACCCCCTATGGAGATTACTTTGAGATCCATGGGGGAGGAGGAGATTCCACCACAGCCATTAACCCCTTCTGGGATAATGAGACATGCAGGAATTCAGCACTGCCCACCTCTCATAACCAGAAATGCTGCTCTTGGCCCTCATCCTCTGCAAAGCTAATGACTCCTCCCGGGGGACCAATATGCCTGGGGAAATGAGGTCATGTTTTATCAACCTGATGGAGAAGCCTCCATTCCCAAAGAGACATAGAGTGTAAAGGATAAAGCAGCACAGTGCTGGCTGGGGAAATAGACCCCTTCTTCTGTGAAAAGGAAGAGATTTGTCAAAGATTATGCTGTAGTTTGTTACTGTATTAAATGGAAGATCACATTAAAAAGCTTCTGCTTAAATATTAATCAGGAAGAGGGAAAGATTGGGACAGAGCATTTTCCTTCTACATCTTTTGTAGGGAATACTCAGTCATAAAAGCAACTCAGAAATTAATCTGTTGATAGAGACTGTGAATGTTAATTGACCCTTTGATATCCCAGTTGTTATTTTGAGTCTTGCAGGGAGGGATAGTAATGAATCTGAAGGTATTAAAATAATTCCTCAGTTCTTGTGGCATAATTTGTCTCGCAGTACAGAGCATCCCTTTGGGCTGGCCATGCTCTGTCTGGTGTCCTCAAAGGGAAAAAGCACAGAGATAGGCATTGCAGCACACACACAACAGGCTGGACCAGAGCACCTGGCTGGAGTTACCAGCCAGTCTTCATGCTTTACATGGCTAAAGGGAGTTGAAGAATCCCCAGCTTGAAATAGTGTTTGACAAATGCTTGGGCCAGCTACACTGATAATCCCATCACAGCTCAAAGCAAGGAGGTCTCTTTATTGCCTTTTTCTTTTCTGTTTCCACCAGGAAGGTGATACAAACAGACCTGGGGACGTGTCCCTAGGTATTGGTTGCTCCTGGTTAAACTCTGTAAACTTTGAGAAGGTTACACCAGGCATTTGTTTTGCCTTGTTTTCAACATAGAACTTCAGGTTGCAGTTTCCAAAATTGTGAGACCATTGGGCCATGGACAAGGTGATAGCCTATCAGCAAGGATGGGATTGCAGAACACGTACAAAAGTCCGAGCTTGTTTATGTTACAGCCAGATGCGTTACTAGTATTGTGATCAAACAGAATTTCTCCAAAGCATGTGGAGAGAGGGAGGACCATCTTGGATGAACTTTCTTCAACAAAAAGCTGAAGATAAACATTTGGGAAAAAAAATGCAGGCAATGAGTCAGTTAACATAGCAGGGACTTTCTCCAGAAACCTGGACAGTTCTTTCCATTTGAGCTAGTCTTTGGCTAGTTCTCCAAAGGAGACTCAGTGACTGTGTACATTAAAAATGCCATCACCATTATGGTCTGTTCACTAAAGGTACAAGAGCATGACAAATATATGTAATTTGCAAATTGGCTGCTCTTTTGCAATAATTTAGAGACACTAGTTAGAGGCAATAGAAATCTAACAATTACTGATGTTTAAGGTTTGCATTGTTGCTCTGTGAATATTTCATGCATAAATGAACTTCCCCTGGACCAACTGCTGTTTCTGATGAGGCACTCTGAGGCTTTATTGCCAAATACACAGCAGGGCTCCCCCAATGAGCCACATAACAGATGATGCATCGCCATTGCAGCTTAAATAATGCAGGGTATCTGTGTTTTATAGAGTGGTGGTACACTTTATTTACATATCAACTGAGTGGCCAGACTGAATATGAATAAATATGTGAAAGAAAGGATATGGCACTTTTAATATTTCATATGAGCAAGCACCCTGCAGGAAAAGCTGAGACAGAGTGAGATGTGAGCTAAATTGCCCGATTTGTGTGTGTGTCTCTCTGACAAAATCTCTTGCAAAAGTAACGAAATACAGGCCTTTTCCCATTCTTGCAAACTTCTTCACTATTGGGGAAAAAGAAAAAAAAAGCAAACATAATCTGCCAATCAGAGATTGACTTTCCAACTGTTGTTTGGAAAGAGAATTGAGCCCACCCTTAAAATCTCATCCTGTTCCTTCCTGAGGCTTCTGGGAGATGTAGTCTTGCTCTCAATCACTCCAAAGCGAGCTGCAGAGGATTTCTGCTCTTAGGGAGGCTACCCACAAAGCCTCATCAGCCTGCAAGGACTGCAAGGAGGCCCAGACCCCACAGAAAAAAAATATAATCCAAAATGCAAAATTATTGCAACAGCTGATGATTGCTCTCAGGTGAACTAGTCTGGGTTGATGGAAAAAGAAAATATATAAGAGCAAGATTTAGTTCTTCCATATGAAAAATGGGGCTGCCACATCACCATCCATGTGGGACTAGATCTCTGGGTAGATTTAGACATATTAATTTAAAGAATTTTTTTACTGGGAGGGAGATAAAACACTGAAACAGGTTGCCCAGAGAGGTGCACTATTCCAGGTCAGGTTGGATGGGGCTATGAGCAACCTGATCTAGTTGAAGATGTCCCTGATTACTGCAGGGAGGTTGGACTAGATTGCTTTTAAGGGTCCCTTACAATACAAACCAATCTGTGATTCTCTTTCTGCAGAAGGTTACCCAAGCATTCAGACTTGACCCACTCAAAATCCTCCTTCCTCATTCACAAAACCCCCTCAAATCTTAGCCCAGCAGGGCCATGCTCAGTGGACTAGTCAAAGCCCAACAGTTTTGAATGTGATTATTGCCCACCCACACAACCCCCCCCCACCCCCATAGTGGAGAGTTGCAGTCACTGGACAAGGAACAGATATTAAACTATTTAAAGCAACATTTTACTCCCTCCACAGAGAGAATGAATCCTGGGAGAGTAGGCACCAATTCCTCACTTTCTTTTTTACAGAATGGGTGGGGTTGTGACTGCCATCAGAGTGCCACAACCTTCTCCTCTGTCCAGTGTCTGTGAGAGTGTGCAGCATCTCCCTCACATTATGCCTCATTCAAAGAAGAACTGATGTGTTCCAGTCCTTTTTTGTACAAACTTATTAAAATTCCAATGCAAATGACCGGATTCATAATCTGAGCTTCATTGAGAAACACAGTTTCCTGCTTTCCCCAGTAATGAAATTATTGGTTGTGCAGATGCTCCATTTCTAAGCTAATTCAATCTCTGAATAGTTTTTTTAAGAGCGTGTGTGTGAGGCCATAGGTGTTCAGATGTGCAGGGCTATGTGTGCTTGCACATGGACAAACACATCTGAACAGCATGTTTTCCTGCACACAGATCTGTAGGCTATTTAATTAGCCAATTATAACTATAAATGCAGTGGAAATATGAGCAGTACATTCAATAGACACGATTAAAAATAAACTGGGAAAGCTAAAAGCAGCTTAGTCACCAGAAACCAATACACTACACGGGCAAGTTGTAGAAATGCCTGATTATTCTCTTTTGCTCGCTTCATCCCTGGGGGATCTTCCTGAAGTGTTACTTTAACTGCTCAACTTGCCTTTTCCACTGTGATAGTCAGCAGATGAAGCCCTTCACATTTAAGTGTAATAGTGCCAGAGAGACCAACTGCTCCTCAGAGTTACGACCTATAAATGTCGCTTCTGTGTCAGAATGAGAATGTGCCACCAAAGATGCTGAAGTCTGCAGAGGGTTTGCTTCACAATTCATGCAGGCCATTAAACTTACTCCTCCCCTTGTCCCTCCAGCATTTTGTACACTGGGATTTCTTGCTTGCTTTCGTAGCTTTCTGAGTAGTTCTTCCAAAGCTGGCAACAACTAAGCAATTTATCCCTGGGACAAAGTGTACGGCACAGCATTTGTTCAAGTGGCTCTTCTTTTCACCTGTCATGGTAAATAAGAGCTCCAGGACAGACTGCCAGCACTGTCCTGCACCAGGTGTTGGGTATCTTTACCCAGAGCAGAGGGCAAATGGAGATGGACATCAGGTCACGTCAGGATGTGACAAGGAATCTTGTAAGGTGGATTTGAGTCAGCCTCCTGTCCTGGCTGACTGCCAAACAGGGCAATCCCTTTGCACAGGAACCTGCACAGCCTCCTCCACCCACACTCATCCTTTACTGGAAGTGGCTTGGGGGGTCCAAAGGAGAAAGAGAACTATTTAAGTGGCTCCACAGTATCCAGCTGTTTCTGGCCAACTGAATAACCATGTTAGAGGCATTTCTGTCCCCTTGGTTAGGAGGACAGAATTACTTCTGAGCCTGAAAGGTACAGCAAGAAGAGTAACAACAGGTGAGCACAGGGCTTTTTTTCTTGGCTCATAAACTGCTTCTGGTCTTAGCTGGAAGTCCAGTTCACCACTGTGATAAGCACATCTCAGAAGAAATGCAGGCAAACCATATTGACATTTACCCTAGCATCCACTTTTATTCAGGTACAAGATAGAGACAGCTAATATTTAATTTTTTCAAAAAAGCTGGTGAAGGGTCCAGACCACAAGTCTTACTAGGACCAGCTGAGGGACTTGGGGACATTTAGCTTGGAGAAAGGGAGAATTAGGTGAGACCTTCCTCTCAACAGGTCCCTCAAAGTAGGTTGGAGCCAGGTGGGATTGGTCTTTTCTTCCAAGGAGCAAGTGATAGTAAGGTGTCACTAATGTTGTTCCTGACCCATTTATTTCTGAGAAAAGAGAATGTATGTTTTGGAGACCTTGGAAGAGGACAAAAAGTACCTCTCTGGGAGGAATGATGGTGTATAAAACCACAGGGTTCAGTGCTGCATAGCTGATAGATCATCACCCATGGGAGTGGCAGGGCAGAAATGAAAAACCACAGGCAGTAGAGGAATTGAGGCTGGCATAAGAAATGAGCCCTTACTGAAGGACAGACCTGTGTAGGATTGCACAGAAGAAGCTGGACCCTGTGGAGGGTGACAGATCTTCTGCAGGGAATGGAGGCAGCTGCCTTCCTGAAAGGAGAAAACAGCAGGACAGAGGAGCACTGTGAGATTGATAGACAGGGCTAACTGTGCTTGGGGTGTTAGCATCAGCTTGAAATCTGGAGGAACAAGCCTTTGAAAGCCTCAGCCTGTGGAAAGTCAGATGCTGCCATCCAAGCATTTCTACTTGTCTAACCCACCATTCCCAGCTCCATCCCATCCTGGGGTGCTCCAGGACCAAACCAGCCCTTCCTGCAGTACTTCTGCTTCAAGGTCACCCCAATCCAGCACCACCCTCTCCCAACTCCATCCACTCTCCCATGACCAGGGCAGCTGCTGGTCCCACCAGCACACACAGATGAGGCAGCAGACAATTTTGCAGCCACTTGACCAGAGATGCTGGTTGAAGCAGGACAGGGAGGGGGAAGAGCTGAGGATCCTTTTGAGACCACCACCTGGGACTGGAGGCACTTCTACTAATGCACAGTGAACAGCTAAATCATACATTATTGATTTGTCAGACGTATTTGCATATAAATAAGCATGATCATTCATACAAACCTTAATGTTGTTGTTCTCCCTTTAGTGTTGTGATCACAGATGAATGACTCTAGTTAGACACAATTCAGGAAAGCTTGTACCACTGCAGCAAAGTAAGCTGCTGATTTAAAACTACATTTATTGGAGCATGTAAGTGTGACAG
The DNA here is from genome assembly GCA_024611195.1 of Ceyx melanurus. NCBI lineage: Eukaryota > Metazoa > Chordata > Aves > Coraciiformes > Alcedinidae > Ceyx > Ceyx melanurus. The sequence continues at coordinate 46,518 of JANHGL010015827.1, read as the reverse complement.
TCTATTGGTGAATTTGGGGATAATTAGTCTAAAAGACAAGATAAATGAATCCTGAAAGTGGTATTGTGATGAAGAAATGATCCCTCCATGCTAGTAAAGCTTTGATGCCAGAAATATTGTAAATGATAATTAACTGGGAAACACAGAGGAATTATATTTCAATTGTGTTTTCAAAAGGACTTAGAGCTTTACAGACAAATTGATTGGGTTGTCCCCCTCCCCCAGTCCAGTGATTATGAAAGATTGTCTAATTTACAACATGAACTATGAAGCATATGACAAATCACTGGCTTGCTTTTATGCATCTTGTTTGTACATCTCTCCATGGTAGAGATCTGCTTATTGTTTTTAAGCAAACCAAGACATGTATTTTTCAATTAGTCTTTCCCTAGACCTAATCTAGACAGATCTGCAGGCCAGCACAACACACTGACCCATGAAAATTATATCTGCTGTATTAATTCATTAAGCATTGCAGGATCAAGCTGTAAGATCTCACTCCCTGATAACATCAGCAGCATGAGCCGGGTTAGTCTGCATCCATCCCCTGAAAAGAAAATATTATAGATTGTGCAATGCAGGGGAAACATTGCTTGCTAACACTTCATTTTAATTGTCCTAAATTAGAGCTGAAGACTTACAGAACTGTGCGTGACAACCAATGAATACCAAATGAATTCATTAGGATCAACGCAGTTACAATGAATAACTAATGAATCTATAACAACATCTATATCCTTTATGTCTCAGCTGTCCGCTGCAGTAGGGAACCCTGGAGGGAACTATCTTGACCCTCAGCTCGCTGAGGCCAGTTGGCTTTGCCCTGAGCCTGCCTCTAATTGCTGCTCTGAGCAAAGCAGAGTGTCACCCAGATTGCTCTGGGTTAGGGGAAGGGTGCAGGCAGAAGGAAAAGAGGATCAAAAGTGGCATTGTGGTTGATTTGCAGAAGCAGGACACAGCCACTAACCACTGAGCTTTGGAAGATTCTGTCTGGACTCCATGGGACCAGAGATGTAGCTTAAGCCACTTTCTGACACTTGTTCCAGTCTCTGGAGGTGTGGGGCCATCCCAGCATTGCTGCTATTAAGTCCTGCCTTCCTGCTGGTATTATCAGGCCTGAGATGGGTTAAAAAGTGCTCAGTATCACCTATAACTGATGCCTCAAGCTCAGCTTGGGCACTCTGAGCCATCCCAGAGGCTGTAAGCATCCCATAATGTTTTGAGCTGCCAAGGTCTCCTGTCTGTGCTAAGGAAGGGAAAGAGCTTCATTTGCCCAGAGTTTGCACCTTTCATTCCTCTGGTGGTTGTCAACATAACTCACATAACATTCAGAGAGTTGGGACGGCAAGAGAAGGGGGAGAAATGGAGTTTTATGACTATGAAGAGGTTTTTATATGGCATTGTCTTTCTTAATGGAGGATTTTAACTTTCTTGGGTGGATATTCAATGAAAGAAAATACAAAAGACAATGACTCAGCTAAGTTGCCTCTCAAACCACTGCAGCTGTGTTGGGTAAAGGAGCCTCAGAGGAGGAAGGCATGAAGACCACCCTGCCAGAGACCATCTCAGGACACCGTGGTTGATACCAAACCATAACGAGGTTTCTAACAACAAGGAAGAGAAACACTGTAACAAAAATTTTCTGCTAATTGGATTTAAAAAAAACAACAACAACATATAGAGGACCAGGAGAACATTTCATTTGTCATCACTGCATTTATAGAGTTCATTCTTAAGTGACGCCAAATTCTTCTTCCTCTGGTGGAATTATTTTTATTTTTTTTTTCCCCAAACCCAGTGCTTGTGAAGAAGAAGAGAATATTTTTAAGTAGGGGAAAGATTTCCAAGGAGCCCAGAACTCTACATAAGGTCTCAAGCATTTGTGTAATTTAAAAGGGATACCCTACTGCATGGGGGTCTTGCCCAAACATGTAGCAGAAAGATGTCTCAGCATCACTACTCCTCTGTGTTTGGTGCAGCCTTGCAGGTGTATGGAATGAAACCTGGCAGTTCTTGTTCTTGACTCTGGCTTCTGTCCCACTGCATAAATAATGGCTACTGCCCTCAAAGGGAACATGTTTCTCATGCCAACTTCAGTATATCTTCACCAGAATTTTACACAGAGATAGCAGAATTTGCAGTGAAGCTGCAGAGACCCAAAGACAAGTGCCTACTTGCTTTGAAGTGAAATAAGATAGATATTGTTGAGGTTTAACCTCTACTGGCAGCTGAACACCACACAGGCACTCACCCACTGCTTCCCCCCTCCACATCCTCTCTTGTAGGAGGAGAAGGAGGATGGAAAAAAAAAAAAAAGAAAAGTGATATCTTGGGAGCTGAGATCAGGACAATTTAATAAAACAACACCCCTCAAAAAAAAATTAAAAAAAAAAAAAGGCACAACAACACTACTTAAAAAAATAGACAAAACAAGTGACAGAAACCACAAAGGCTCTACCTGTACCAAAGATGCCAATTATCCCAGCTCCACCCCAACACTTGAAGCATGTTGAAAATAAACCCACCCTTTACCCAGCCCTCCCCTTATATAGGGGTGGGAAACTCAGGGTGGGATCAATTTTCCCATTGGCTGCCTCAGTTGTTTATCCCTCTGTGGCCCCTCCCAGCTGCAGCCTCTTCCAGATGATTGGCCCAACAGTTGCTGCTGATAATTAACCCAAACCCAACCCAGGAGAGACACAAAGGGTAACTGTTTCTTAACTTCACTGCAGCAAGGGTTTAAGAGCTAGGACAACCTGGTCAATGTTTCTAAGCTTTTCAAAAGAAGTCTTGGAACAAAAACATCACAGAATGTTAGGGGTAGGAAGGGACCTCAAAAGGTCATCAAGTCTAGCCCACCTGCTAGAGCAGGATCACCTAGATCAGGTCACACAGGAATGCATCTAGGTAGGTTTTACGTGTCTCCAGATAAAGAGACCCCACAACCACTCTGGGCAGCCTGTTTCAGGCTCCGTCACCCTGATAATGAAAACGTTTCTCCTTATGTTTACCCGAAACCTCCTATGCTCCAGCTTGTACCCATTGTCCCTTGTCCTATCACTGGATGTCACTGAGAAGAGCCTGGCTCCATTCTCCTGACACTTGTCCATTACATATTTATAGACATTAATGAGGTCACCCCTCCGTTTCCTCTTCTCCAGGCTAAAAAGACCCAGCTCTCTCAGACTCTCAAAAAAAAAACCAAACAAACAAACCTGGGTTTTATAGGAAAAATTGTCTAACTTTGTAAGAAAGAGACTATGGGAGCCCTGAGGAAGGAGTGTTGGGCAGGAGAACACAAGGAAAAACTTTTTCACAGTGAGGGTGACAGAGCTCTGGAACGGGCTGCCCAGGGAGGTTATGGAGTCTCCATCTCTGGAGACACTTAAGACCCACCTGGATCTGTTCCTGGGTGACTTGGTCTAGGTGATCCTGCTCTGGCAGGGGGGTTGGACTAGATGATCTTCTAGGTCCTTTCCAACCCCTAACATTCTGTGATTCTGTGAGGAGAAGAGGACAGCTGGGAAAATGAAGGGATGAAGGGTAATTTCCTTCTGAAATATGGCTGGCAGGCACAGGGCCCCTGCCCTTGCTGGCCCTTGCAGATGTACTTTTGGGAAATCCTGTTCGTCCTGGAGAAAGTAAAAGCCAAGTGTGTTCAGAGAGCCTCTCTGCTGTGCAGCCTCCGCCTCTGTCCAGGCTGTTTGCAAACTCTCTCTATGCTTATCATCATGTAATTGAAATAATGTGTATTGACAGAGACTTGAAAACAACTGCTCAATTTTCCTCAAAATTCGATTAAACTTTGTTTATTCTGGGGATCGATCCAATTAAAAGGGGGGAAATTTCAGATGGTCTGAGCCTTACAATCCATCTTAACACACTGTGTCTATCACTGTGATATAATAAGTCCCCCAATCAATGCTTTAAAAGCATTTAGCAGTCCTGAAAATGAACTTTTGTCAAAATAACCTTACAAAGCAATAAATGAGAGCAGATTAACATGTAGTCATAAAGCTATGAATGGTTTAACACTTTGAAAGGGTTGCTTCATAAATTACAGTTATTTATTTATTTATTTATCATAATATCTTTCTGTGATACTATTGCCCAGAGTTTTGGTAGACAAGAACTCAGGTTTCTGGGGTGCATTCCCTGTTTGGAGAGAAATGGATGGATGTGAGCTGAAGGATCTCATGCCCTGGCCTGGTTTATTGACATTACAGACAATTCCCGTGGCCACCGTGGGCAAAAACAGGGTAGCTGTAACTAAACTTGTTGTCATAGCACTGACTTTCAGATCTTGAACAAAAGGATCTCTGTTCAACATTTCAGCAAGGCTGGTTCCCACCCACTGAACTGGCCCCATTAGATTGCCTTAGGATTACCATAAATATATTGAAGTCCTTTCACAACTGATTGAGAAACATGACCCATTCTGACACTGCAAAGGGTTATGCAATGGCTCTTAATTGTGGTACTTCTCTAGGAAATGCCCAGTTTAAATGTTTGTCTTCCCTGTTACTGATTTAAGGTACTAAATCATCTTCATAATATCATTGTTGCTTCAGGCTGACCCCAGCAACTCCCATCCTACTTTATAACATCTGCAGACACCATGAATTTATATTCTCAGAATTGGTTCTTGAATAGCTTTCTGATTCTTTTATATAACCATGCTTAGAAGAGTTGCCCATCTCCCCTAATGTACTTTTCAGAACAAGAATACTTTCTAAAATGTCTGGTGCTCACTAGAAGAGTCAAAATTAACAAAGACCCAGTTTAGAAACGGGAACCTGAGAGGGTACATTACTGTCCAAGAGAGAAGCAGAGAAAATGCTTCTGCTCCAAATGGGGTCATGTTCTGCTGTTCAGAAGTGCAGATTTCCATTTTAATATTAATTTTATTTTTAAGTGCTCTGGCTAAAACTCCCTTCTGGTAAAATCTAGTAGAGAGCAACCTGTGTCCAAGAACCTCCTATGGGAGATGGGCAGGTGGTTTCAAATAATCTTTTTTGTTCTTTTCAAGTACCATGAAAAGTTGGTTGCAGTGTGTGTGTTTTGTTGGAGGGTAACAACTCAGAAGACAGGCAGAGAACAGCCTTGTCTTTTCCTCCTCAGGCTCTTTTAAAACATCACTAATGCACTAGGCAAGCTGCCAGCTTCTGGAAAGGAACTCATATGTTGCAGAACTTCAGCTGCATTGAGGGTTTCCCCATGCTGGGATTCAGCAGCCCTCTGGAGTTGCAAGCACTGTGAGCTGCAGAGAGACAGTTCAGGTCCCCAGAATCCTCACCAAATTTTTTTTTTAGCATCCCACAGGTGTAAAGCTTTATATTTGTGTATATAAGAGCAACTGATCTGTTTTACAGGGATGCTCTGGCCATCCTGGTCTCACTTGCTGTGCAAAGGCAATTCATCTCCCATAGAAAGTCTTCTGTCTCTGCAGGGGAGCACATCAGCCCTTAAACAGCTCAGAGCAGCATCCCAGTATTTTTGAAGACACCAAACAGAGGGAGAAAAGCAATTGCACTGAGCAGGAGCTGCAGGGACAGTAGAGCCTGCATGTATGTATCTGGTGCTGTCACTCAAAGGAGTTTCATAGTATCCTCTTAATCCCTGTGATTTGCTAGTTCCTGCAAACTGGATATACGTCGAATCTATACAATGCTGATTTACAGATATTTTGTCAGGGCTCAATAAATGTAAAGTGCACCAGAACCGCATGAAAAATGTTATCTGCAAAAAACATTTTAGCTCAGCAGAGATGTTAGTAAGTGGCAGCATTCCCTTTCTGCAAACTTTCTGTGGAAGCATTTCATTTGCATATGATATTAATTGCAGAAGAAACAGGCGTGCTCCTCGCCATCTAATCCACACAGTCTTTTATGTGATACTTTCTTACGAGGCTAAGGGAGCTGGGATGAAGGGGGTAAATGCAGAATGTTCCCCTCCCTCATCGATCTTCAAAGGGGGGGATCCATTCAAATTGTTTCTTTCTGAAATTATATGATGCTAATTGCATCCAGTGCCCAGCTTTTTTACTCACTTTTTCTTACTTTAGACTACAGATTTTTCTACTGTGTCAGAAAAATGCTGGTGCTTTTTCCTCAGCAAGACCCAGAGTCACAGCAATACTTTTCAGAGCAGCTCTCAAGTACATGCCCCAAATTAATGTGAGGAAATTACGACACCCGGCAAGATCACAGGACAGATACATGGCCTGTTGACAAGGATGGATCTGGAAAAAAAAACACTATGTCCTTGCTATGTCCAGAGTTGACATTAATGAGTTATTTAATATTATTTCTGACCACTTGAACCTATTGTTAGGTTCTTCACAGAGAGAAAACTACAAGAAAAATGTCTCCCGGGTTTATCCTGCCTATTAAAGCAGCTACTTTGTCCATCAGGCTTGTTATCTCCTCAGTGTGGACTAGCCCCTCAAAATCTAATTCTCCTTGGGGAATTTCATCAGTTCATTTTCCATTTCCATCGCTGAGGGATCCAGCCCAGTTAGGGCTCCAATGACCACAGCTGCAGCAGCAATGCAGTGTCTCATGGCCAGAACTGCATCCTTTGGGAAGCTTGATGTCACTGCACTGATTTTTCCCCAGGGAAAGTTTGGTGTCTTCCTTCCTTTGCCTCTGAGAGGTTTTGTGCTTTCATTCCCAGTGGCTTGGTATTTTTGGGGAGGATAAGGGAGGACTAAAGCATATTTCAGGAATAATCTACTCCTCAGCATTTGGTCCCTTGTGTCTCTTTTACTGTTTCTTTGAAATAAAGGAAAATTCAAGCAGATGAAAATTATATTTAAAAAAAAGATGATTAAATAATCCTACCAAATCCTGGATAAATGTATATTAAATAAAGTTCCAGATGGAATAATTACAGGTTCAAATGAAACTTCTTCTGAGTGCTGAGTGTCATCAAAAAAATATTAAAACCTCTTGTCTCTGCCCCCTTTCCCCACAAAAAAAAAAAAAAAAAAAAAAAAAAAAAAAAAAAAAGAACCATGTTTATACTAAAGGTATTGCCTTACTTTTAAGGGACTCACACATCAAACCTCATTTGGGAAATTTCAAAAGGTTGTTTCAACAGTATCACTTTCTACCATTCCCCACTCCGCATCCCTTCTTTTTTTTTTTTTATGTTTTGGTTCCTGATGAAGTTTCATCTGCTCCTGAAGTCAGTCCTTGTGTTCTTGGCTATCAAAGAGCATTGCAACATCAACGTCAGAGTTAAACTAAAAAAAAAAAAAAAAAAAAAGCCTCAAAAAAAAGCATCCCTTTTCTTTGGAGATCAGAAAGTCAAATAAAAAGGATGCTGATTTGTGGAATAAAGGGTGGGATTCCCTGCTGAGACGATAGGAATCTTCTGACTTAACTGAGTTAAGATTTGAATATATTTGGCCCAGACAAGGGGAGAAAAAAAATCCATTAGTTTTCAGAAAAGCCTCACACAGTTTCAAAAGGAAATATGTTAATATAAAAATATTAAAAAAAGAAAGAAAAAGAAAAAAAAAATATATTTGTATATGTGTTTCAGAGGTTAGGAGCCTAATATTATCAGCCAGAAGCAAAGAGAGAAATTAAATTACATGACTAGCACAAAGCCTAGTCTCCTACTGCTATGGCATGGTTGAGGAAACAAGAGAGTCCTCTAGCAGTCCCTCTGGATCCAGGGACTCGTGGCCATTGGAAAGCCACCAAGTCACCACAACCAGCCATGGTCATCCCTGTGGCATTGCTTCACCTGTCCACGGGCTAAAACTGACACCTTGTCCTTGCTTTGTCTCAGGGTTCGTTTTCAGGTATCCTCCAGGCTGGTGCTTGACTCCTGCTCCAGGGCTGCCCCACACCAAGACTGCCTCACTCCTGCCTCCGTGTCACCTCTCTGCAGTGAACCCAAAGTGCTGGTCTCCCCTGTGTGGGAGTAGAGACCCTCTGATCCATGCAGGAAGTTTAGTTGCTCCTAACAACAACCTGGTTTACACCAGCCTGACACCAGACTGCCTGACCTTCAGGATCCTATGGTGGTCAAGAAACAAACCAAAACCACATAGATGTGGTGCTTCATGAAGCAAAATTTGCTGGCGGTCCAGACATTTGTCCCTCTGGTATATGCCTGGGGAGGGCAATGCACTCACTAAATCCCAGGGGAGATGTTGGGAATGCTCTGCACCACAGAGCAGTGACAAGGGCAGGAGATGTCCATGGCCACCAGCCTCTCCTGCATCCCAAAAAAAGGCATTTTCCCACTCTGTATCCGCCTGGAAGAGCAGATGGTAATGTGCACTGGTTGTGGCTTCCTACCACTTGAAAAGTCCCCTACTCATCACCAGCCTGAGAAAAACATGGCGTATGTGCCAAGTCCCTTGTTTCCTGCAGAGAGCTTTCCTGCTCCTTCGTGCCTGAGCAGTGCTGAGGTATGTGTGAGGACACACAAAAATAATCATCATAGCACAGGATTGCCCTTCGTAATGAGGCCCTGGGAAAAGCTGGTAGCTGGGGGAATGTTCAGTCCAGCCATGGAGTGGCTGGAGGCTGTAATGCGGGGTTGTCAGAAGAGCAGCTCAGTATTAAATCCTTTTGATGATTCTCCTGCTGAGAGAAGAGATGATATCTCATCATTAATGGAGTTGAATTAATATAAATTAGCCAAACAGCTCCTTGCCGCTTCCGTTCAGGCAGAGAAAAGGGGTTTATTGGGGAGGCAAAAGCAACGATCCCTTTCACCTCACATTCACTCCACCATCCATAAAGATGCTGCTGACCTTGCAGTCTTATCTCTCCTCCGCCCCTCCCCTGGCAGGACTGAGACAATGTAAAATGAAATGAATATGTGACATCCCAGAACGTGGGGACTGTCCACAGCATAGACCTCCACTGACCTTTGCACAAGTGACAGGTGACATCTCTAAATCAGCCCTTGGAAGGCTTGAGATTGCCAGGAGAGCTGGAGCCTCCATAAGCCCTGTGGCAGCAGCAGCATCACCAGCTCAAGAATTGTAACTTATGGGCAGATCAGGGTGGGGAGCAGTAGACACTTCTCTTGAGTTCCAGGCTCGGTTCTGAGGGCTGTTTCATCTCCTTCTCTGCCATGTAACCTCCTTCGCCTTCCATCCAAACTGGGAGTTTTATCCTTCTATCCACCTTACACACAGCCAGGGAAAACACTGAGTAATTTCTGCAGCCCCATCCAGATTTCCAAACTGGTTTCCAGCCTGCATGGTCAGCAATGAGCATCAGAGAAATTACCATGAGCTGATTGCAAGGCAGGAGCTACCCAGCTTCTGAGAAACAAAGGCTAAAATAATACCAGCAGAGTTTTGAAGGCAAGAAGGGTTATTTCTTTACTGAACAGGTGATAATCATTTAAGAGCAAACCTAAACCTTAAAGCATGTTTCAGCAAGTGCTTGAACACATAGTGTCTGTCTGTGCACTGGGGTGAAATGGTTCCATATGTCAGAGCATATACCTGATTCATTTTTCAAAGCTATAAAAGTCAGACAGGACAGACAATGTGTATTATATTATGCATTTTTAAAAGCTACATTAAAAGAACATCATTAAGGTTGCAGAGCCAAGCACTCAGACAGTAGCTATGTCATGCCCAAGGCTGCCTGCCCAGGTTCATATGAATCCCTCTGCTTATGAATGTATCATGACATAGTCTAACAATGTGTGTTCAGATATTTTTCCTTCTCCTGAAGCTGGATATGCAAGGGATGGCTTGTGCTGTCTTAAAGAGTGTTCTCTAGACTGTTACTGTTTTATTGCTGTAGTTACGGGCTTGTTCAACCACAGCCTGGCAGCAACATCTACAAACCTGGCTGGTGTGAATGTCAAGTTGGGGCTCATTCTACACCTTCACCGCAGGAGCCTTCCACCAGGAAACGTGGCTGCTGGGCAAACACCAACAAGTGCCCTGTGATTAAAGGCCTGGGGCCATGGTTCCTTCACAGAGGAGCCCCCCACTATGCACCATTGCCTGAAGGCAGAGATACAAATTCTTGCTGGTACCACAGTTGGTGCAAAAATGCCCACATGCTACAAGAGGAGGGAGTGTGCTGTGGCTGTCTGGCTTGAAGGAAGGAAAAAGAGAGAGAGAATTCAAATGAACTAATTTCTTGTTCTAAGACCTTTTTGCCTCTTTGCAGCTGCTTCTGATACAAAGGAAGAACCTTATCTCCCTGCTGCACGGATCCAGCGCTACAAACAACTGCCTTGTTGTAATGCACAGAATGCATGGCATCTGACAGCAGCCTACACAGAGCTGGGTCATGAGAGGGAGGCACATTCCCTTCCAATTTCTGCCCAGTTTGTGGTATTTTTGCAGATAGCTGGTTTGCTTTCCGCATTCTCCTCCTGCACCCTACTGAACCACAGCCCCACAGTCCACTTAGGTAGCAGCAATGGAAGGAGTCTCATCTTCCTCTTTGATGAACCTCCCTGTATCCCAAGCTGTACATGGCAAACAGTCTTTTCCATCTCTGATCACAGCAGGCATGAGCCTGGTGTGCAGACAGAAAGATGGACATCTATTGCCTCATCACTGGCCTCACAGTTCAGGTGGTGTTAGGGGAAGACAAAAAGGGTATAATCCATCCCAAAAAGCAGATGCTAATCAAAGACACTTTGATCTTAGACTCTGGAGTCCTATGTGAGCAGCTCAGATGTCCAAGTCCCTATTACTTTAAGGTGTCTCTAAGGCCCTTGTCAAAATGTCATAATTTTTACAAGTTTTAATACGCTTGAATTCAAGTTTCACTTTGAGACAGGAAACTGCTAGTTTAAAACAGAGGGGAACAGAATTGTCAGCCCCAGATGTTCAAAGTGGAGAGTCTGAGCCTACAATTCACTTCACCTGAAGAGGAGACAAGTAACCCTTTTTTTATTCTCTTCGTTTTTTTCAATCTGTATTTCTGTCTACTACCTATAATGTCCTACAATAATTACAGAGAACAGTAGTTTTCTGAGCAGATGCGGTACTGTGTAAAAGAGGAGGGGGAAAGAGACTAGACAAATACAGGAGTATTGCCAAAGTGTTGCAGTTGTGCAAGGCCTTAGAAGAAAGTCTGAAGGAAATAATAAGTTAATACTGGTGGTACATGAGAAGTTCAGGAAAATTCAACATGATTTTATGCTGCAGTAAGAAGGAAAAGAAATGGGTTAAAAAAGTGAAAAATCATGGTCACTGATTCCATGATGACTAATACTGTAAGTTTCATGTTTAAAACTGCAGTTGTCCTTGGAGAGGAGAGAGAGAGAGAAAAAGATTGCTGGGATCTCAGCTGGCCATGCAGTGTAACCCTCAGATGGACTGAGAGAAGTTACTGTTAATGCTAAGCAGGAACGAATGTCATTTTACTGACCATTTCAAACCTCATCAGTCATTGCTATTCCACTAGAGCAAATGAAACTGGGACACAAGAAGAAATGTTTACTGGGATGCTGAAGGCCATCAGGAACTTTTCTAGACAGAAATGAAGAGTCTGTTTTGCTTAACCAGGAAAAAAAAAAAAAGTCTGAGCAGCAATAGGATCATCCCAGGGTCTATCTGCCCCCAGAAGGAAAAGAATTAGTTAAATTTAAAGGGAAACCTGGCAAAGATCAGCTGCAGAAGAACTGGTCATGAATACATTTAGGTGTGAAATGTAGAGCTGGCTTCTAGCCAGCCATCATAATAGGAATTCTTTTGAGGACCCTGAAAACATAAATAGTGAAGGAGATAAAACAAGCTGCTTGCACTTAGTGTGAAGCCAAAGATCCTGTAATACTGGTGCTCGGGCAGAATATCAGCCTGATGGGATGAACAGTGTTTCACGTAACAGCACTGGCTAGAAAATCTTGTGATCTGCCAGCATGTGCTCCAGGAACACAACAAGATTTAAGGTCTCTTTGCACGCTGACGCTAGAAGCACTCACCAGAAGGCATCTGAGTAGATCCTCCTGAAGATACTGTTGTTCCCTGTCACAAGAGGTCCTCTGGGAATTAAACAGAAGGTGATCTCCACTGTGTCTGCGCACACACTTTTCAAGCTCACAGAATTTAGAAAATGGTGATGCTAATGCATGATATGGGAGACACTCACCTCCTCCAAGTGAGGGGAGCATTTTCTTGAGTCCGTGTATCTCAGGTAGTTTGATAAAATTGCTGTTTTCCCGGCCACAATCAGGCAGCTACTACAAATACCTTTCATGCCACACAGAATTCTTTCTAAATGCCTCAGATCTGGAGAGAGGACAGGAGACAGAGAGAGGGAGAAAGAGACAATAGTTTCTCCGACCCACTCCTCCTCCTTGCAGAAGCAGGAATTTGCTCTCAAACTGGAATGTGGCTGCTTAATAGGGCCACAGAAGCAAAGAGGCTGCATCTGTAATGTTTCTGTCAAAGCAAATGAGGTCATTCACAGACAAGTTCAGTGATGGAATTGTCTCTCATAGTATTTATTATATGGTCCTTTTCCTGACACCTCCCACTGAGAGAATATTAAATATTTAATGCGCACCAAGGCTCTGCTCATTTTTCATTCCTACTTCAGCATTTCAAGTTGGCTCCAATCTGCTGCTAGCTATAAAGTTGACTGGACAATCGACCATAATGAATTAACTCTTTGGAAGCCACCGTAACATTTACAGGATTGCCAAAATACCGGGTGCTTTATCATCTCTGACTCACAGGTGTTCTCTAGAATTCAATCCTCAATTCATTAAAACAAAGTAGAAGGAGGAGGTTGAAGGTGGGGAATTTGGGAAATATGTTTCAGGAACCACAAACAAATAAATAATGAAGGGAGATGTGGAAATGTTAGCCTGTTAAGGTGACAGGATTTACTCATTATTTCTGGAGCTGCTATCTCCAAAAATGAAGGTTGTTCTTGTGCATCTTAACAGTGTTCAAAATCTTGAGTATCACAGAATAAGCCACTGATCCTAGGGTAAAATGAAGGCAAAACCTTTGAGAAATAGATCACAGAACTGGTCATTACAAATCTAAGAGGGATCACCAAGAAAAGCAGAGCAGGATGTTTCCCTTGGTGCCTGTCTGGTCAAAGTTGGTCCTGCCTGGTAGCTGAGCTCTCCTAGGATGTTTATTCCTCTCAACCTGTGTCTAAACTTCCAATTGTGTCTTTGAAAATCTTTGTCAAAATGTTTAGTTTGATGGTTCTTCAAAAGAAGGTCTATCTACTAAGAATATGCTTCTCTGTGATGTTTTCACTTGATAGTTCTGATGTTTACAGTACCTAGAACTCCTCTTACCATACTTTTGCCCAAAAAGGGAGAGTCTATGCACAAAACTATATGGATGTGATGAGTACGGGCTACTGGAGATGTGGTTTGTGCATGGAAGGGACCACCAAGGTGGCATCTGTCAGGGATTCAGTTGTCCCATCTCCATTCCTTTCCAGATGAAGACATTTACAAGAAATATCCATCTCCTTTTATTTACTCTTTTTCCAGCTTCCTACAGCATCAGCAGATTCACCTGCACACACATGGTCTCAGGACCACACTGGGCAGAGAAAGGCAAAAAATTCCTGTCAGGTTATTTTTACCCACAAAACAGAAATTTCAAGGCAATCTAACCATCATGCATTTCTACATGGAAAAAAGAAAAAAAGAAAAAAAAAAAAGAAAGAAAAAAAAAGATCCTCTGGCAAATTGCTCCTGCTTTTAGACTTACAAGCTCCCATTTGCTTATCTGGTTAACACTATCTGTCACTTTTACTGAGATACCAGGAAATCTGATTCCCACTCAGGGTGTGAAAGCAACCTGTATGCGCTTGACCTTTTTAATGTTTTGTAATTTGATTGGGTAGCTATTCCCATATTTCCTTGTCACCAGCCCTAGTAATCTGAGAGGCAGAAGTGGAAAAGACAGCCAGTAAAAATACAAGCAAACGCAAGTGGGAATTAACTGAAGCCTTGGGATGCCAAAATGACTCAAAGCTACATCCTCACAGAGAGAGGGGCCAAAGCACAGGGCACAGCTCAGCTCAGCTGTGTGGCTGGGACTGGGTGCAGTCATCTTAATGTGTCGCCCCACAGTCTTAATCCAAGGCTCAAATCCTGGGTTCAGGCTGGAGCTGATGAGCTTTTAGAACTGTGAATTTTGTTCTTTTTTTTTTTTAATTCTTCTGTTGTTCTGCCCAGGAAGCCACAGGACAAACACAGTACTATCAGTATAATTCTTTATAACCCTCACCATAGCGATGCATCTCGTAGGAAAGATTATATTGTGTAGCATGTTCAAACAATAAACTGCAAATTACAAAGGTGCCTTAGGTCTCTTTTCTGACCATTCCACCTCAAAACTGGGACTGCCTTAGATTAGTAAAACAAACCTGGACAGGAACAGGTACCTCTGTGAAACCACTTCTACATTGCTCTTGTTCTGCATCCACAAGAGCAGTTGCACAGAGGAGAGCTTGCACAACCGCAAAGTCCTTCTGCAGAGACATTGTGCTTTTCCATGAAGTTTCCCCATCTCTTGAATGGGAATAGTGAGGGGAAAGTGTAACTTGGTCCTTGAAGTCACAAATTAGAGGTTCCTAGGAAAGCAAAGTAAATTTAGAAAGTTATTTCTAAACTGCCTTCAAAATGCTTTCTACAGTCAGTCTTCCAAAACTCAAATTCCCTGTGTGGCTTTATGCTGAATAAATCACCATTCTCCACAATTAAAATTCTTTTAATTCCTGCACCAGGAATCCCAGTGAAATGCCACACGTTTTCTCACAAGCCCTTGTGGCACATGGGCATTTATCTTCTTACAGACACAGGAGCTCAGATCTGGGTAAGAGCTTAACAACATCTCCTGCTGCCCCTGGCTGAAGAAAGACCATAACCAGTTGTTCAGTATGTGCAGAGTGATCCCAGAAGCAGAAGCCCTTTCGTTTTTTTTTTTCACTTCCTTTCATCAAACCTATCCCTACAGATCGATTCCAGCCCAGCACAGAGTGCTGGTAAATATGCCTGCAGTAGCTGCAGCAGTTGGTGTTTTCAAATATTCATCTTTTCAAAAAATGACTTTTTTCTCCCCCATCCCCTTAGCAGAGAGCTTTTGTCTTCGCTCTGCCCAAATCTCCTGACATAGATACTCAGTTTTTGACTTAAAATATCTCCTTTCACTCCAGTGACTGTGTACAGAGAGACAACACACAGAACCTCCCAAATTAGTATAGATTATGGCAGGTGTTTGGTTTGTTTATTTATTTATGTGGATTTGGCCATTTGCTTCTCTGGTCATTAATAACATGTAATGGATTTGAATCTGCACAACTGAAAGTGGCTCCTAGAGGGAATATTCTGCTCATGGAGAGGTTGCTTGGCTTCCAGTGTCCTTCACTCACTGCTTAGAGTGAACATGACTATTCTTTTCTTCATTTCACGCCAGAATAGCCATCAAGAGATCAAACAGAGACACAAAATTCATGAAGAGCAAAAAGCACTTGATCCCTACAGTGGAAGAAAACTCCAATTTTGAGTGACATTAAATCATCCAAATCGGCCAGCAAGATGAGTGCACCAAGCAGCTTAGGCTCTGAAAGTTTAGTTCTGGTTTTATAAAGCACACAACAAAATCAAGCCTTCAACCAAGGACTTAATTATCCTGAAACACATTATTTTAATAGCAGCTGTATAACTGAGTCAATATTCCATAAGGCGCATATCCAGAGACACACTGTCCAGCATGCAAACATTTCAGTTGAGCTCTCTCTTGTAACCCTCAGAGTCCAGATTTGGAGACCTCAGTCACTCTCCAAACCCACTTTAGTGGGGGGTTAACATCCCAATGACCTTGCTGGGGGTTACAGATACTTGGTGTTTTTGCAACATCAGATCCTTGCTCTGTTCTCTGCCAATGATTAACTGTTTCAGGGATGGGACTTCCCAGTATTTTGAAGCAATCTTTGCTGTCTCTAGAAGCATTGCCTTTATCCAAAGGAATTAAATTTTTAAGGATTCTTGGAAACAGTAGGAAATATGCAGACTTTGGTCCTAAAACCTTACATTCTTGCAGTGTCTCTGTGCTGATATTTTATTTTTCTGAAGTCAAAGGTGACATTCACTGTTTCATAGTACAAGCATACTTTAAAAAAAACCCAAACAAACAAAAAACCCAACAAACCAAACCAAACAAAACAACCTCTTGTATCTGCCTGCGTTTTGTGTTCATGTTCTGCCTTGGAATAGTTTAAAATTTAGGGGATATTTAACATGGCAGATAAGCCAGAAGAAGTACAGACATTACAGTGGTAATAGTCATCTAATGACAAGATCAGAGTGACATCTGGGCTTTAAATGAAGAACATTTCCCTGAACCAGACAGATAAATGGTTAGAGAATATCCATCAGGTGGGTCATTATAGGGATATTTCTTTTTATGTGACAGAGTGCTCAAGGATTGGGATAGAGGGACTAATGTCTGGAGATGGGTATGTCCTATGCTACTAGAAATAACATACTCAGACGAGACTGCACATATTGTGACACATTGTATTGTCTTGGATGTAGACATTGCCCACTTTTGTTGATGACAGGTGACCGTACACATAATTATTACAGGCAAAAGCTCCTTAACTGAAACAGGATGGTGACCAGCCATCTAATGGTGATTACATTAGACTGTCAGCGCAAAAAGCAACAGAACACACAAATCCCACTGATAGTCAAAAGCTGCTGGACAGCTTCATGGATGGCTCCTGACCTGCCTCTGAATCATTCCTGCTAATGAAAGGCAGAGAAGCAACTGGTTCTGGTTCAAGTCAGCAACACGTTTTCTCCTCTCTTCCCTCAACTCCTTTTCTGCCTTTTCTTTCTTCTCTGGCTCTTGAACACTGATGCAAGAATTTCAAGCAACATCAACCTTGATGTAACTCCATTTGATTTACTAGCAGCTGGAGGCTCTTCTTATCCTGCCATCATGCTGAATGGCAGATGCTATGAAGGTCCTGTTCTTGCCCTGATAAATCTCAAGTTAAAGGTAGTAGTGAAGACCTTTAGACATAAGAGCAAATCACAAGAAAGGAAGCATCTGGAAAGTTCCCTTTTAATTTAAACAGTAGGGATACCAAGCACCTATCTGGATTATAGTTGTTTACAGCACTCTAGAAGTGACAAAACTCTGATAGATCAGGATGGTGAGAATAATGCTAGCTGTTAATGTAGTGGTACAGACTTCTTGGGCATCCAGTTAGGTCATGTGCCATGTAGAGTTCCATGGCAGTCGGATTGTGGCTGTTATAACCAGGCAGATCTGCCAAAAGTCCAAGGGATGCAGAGAGAGCCACATCATCAGAGCTCTATGGAAACATGGATTCTCAATTCACCAGCAATTCCCTCAGAATGAGTGTGAGGAGAGAGGCCAAAAAGCAGCTATTGTGCTTGGTAACATCATACTTCTATTTCTAAATTCTGGAAAGCCAACATCAATCTGCTCTGTGCCACACAAAGTACTTCAGTTCACTTTGGAGCATTTTAATTAAAGTTAAAGGATGTTTTTGAATTGCCAAATTAATTTGAACTAAAAAGTCTGTATTTTCATTTTGCACAGGTTGAAGATAAACACTGAAAATTTAACTTTTTTTTTTAATCTAGTTTACCTGAAATGGAAGTTTCTTCATCAAATTTCCTAAAACTTGACATAAACTTTGACCCAAATACAAAACTTTGCCTTTAAAGGTGAAAAGGGAAATCTTTAAGTAAAGACAAGAAGATTCACACTCAAAATAATGTAGTTTATCTGCTAACAGTTTGGGTCCTTGAAACTTACTTTCACAGGCAGCCTTATTCATGATCAGCCCTTCTCAGTTCAGTGCTCATACATCCACATGCCTGTGTGTTTTGGCAGGACCAGCGCTGAAGTCATATGGATTTCTAAGTATTATTCCTGCTGGATTTTTTTCTATGTAAACCTCCAAAACAGTGTGCAGGACTTTCATTTCCTTGGGTGTCTGCAACAGAGATAGTTAACCAACTATACTGCGATGCTGCAGTTTTCAGTCCTCTTTGAGGAATCTCAGTATTACCTCCACTGAAGCAGTTGCTCTTGGAAGCTGGCTTCTCTTTCTATTTAATTTGGACAAAACCAGGACAGCTGGTATCGATGGTCATAGCTCTACTCCAGACATCAGCTGGTGTTACACTGGCTGAGGATCCTCCTCAGCTGAGGCTGCTTCTACATCTGTTCTCTGGTTTCTTAGCATCTTAAAGCATTGTATGGAAAGGTGGCAAAGTACAGGACTTATCACATGCAATAGAGCATTATAAAGTGATGGGCTGAGGAGCCCTTGCATTGACTTCAGGGCTGTGGCTCAAACCTTTGATCAGTTGTATTGCTTTTCATCAAAGTGGGACTGGTTCATAGGGCAGGAAGGTCACAGCTCCTTTGCACTCAGACCTGTGGATCCACTTTGACCTTGTCTGAGTCAGGCCAGTTGCCATGGCTGTAAAAGAGTGATAAGACTGCTTATTGCAACATCTTTGAATATGGAAAATATCAAGGATCATCCTGTTTAATGACTGGAGGTGATGTCAGAGGGGAAGGAGTTGCAGATAACAAACCATTTTTTTCATGTGGCTTCACTTTGGTTACAAGCTGCAACCTTGCAACTAACCCAGAGCTCTTATTAGTGGTTTTATGTGAATGAGTGTGCTGAACTGCTGTCTTATAGAGCAGGTGCTTGGTCATTGTTCTGGTGACATGGAGAAAATCTATTAAGACATCACCCATGTGGAAGGAGGCTGCGCAGGAACATTTGCACACCTAACTCTCTTTGATTCCCTCTAGAATCGGATGGAAAGAGAGCATTTTCCAGGGACCTAGAGATGAAATTCTGGGAAACCAGGTCACCAGCTCAGTCTGGTTCAGCAAATGGAGTGTGGCTATGAGATGTGAGGGGGGTCAAACAGCATTTACAAAAATCCACTGTGGTCCAGAGGCAAAGCAAGTGGATTGTTCATGCTGGGAGCCCAGGCTGGCACTGGCTATGAAGCAGCTCAGTTGGGCGCTTTCACTGACAGAAGATTTGCAGCCTTGCTCTTTCCAGCCCTAGCAAGATGTGGTGTTTGTGTTGACCTTGGCTTGGTTTCCCTACTGCTCATGTTGTTGTTTGCACCGGTGCCTATTGGAGGGAGAACACTGCTGTGGTGCATCAGTATTTTGCATTCTCCCCAGTGAGGATGCACAAAGTTTTTACAATTTCACCCTCTCAAACCCAAAGAGGGACTGAAGATTAGGGAAAAGCTCCTGCTACTTGCACTGATGTGTAAAAGTGAGTGTAACAGCATCAGAAAATATAATCTTAGTCCTTACAGAGAACTGTGATATCAAGTTCATTTAAGAAGAAAAGGTGCTGCTTTCTGATCTTGGTTGTCTTGGTAATATAACTTATTAATATAGCTCATTATTTTCTCTTAGTGTTCTCCAAATCATGTATTTTATGGTTCATTTTTATTTTCCTTTGTTTCTAACTGTGGTATATAGCTTTTGGGGGTTAGGTTTCAGTTTGTGGGTAGGGTGTTTTTATTTCTTTCACAAGAGTTTTAGCTGTCATTTCTACAGCCACTCTATGGAAACTCTGGGGAATTCTGTGGAAACCAGTCTTCAGAAAAGATCAGGATCTGCTTCTGTCCAGGAAGCAAATTCAAGGGGATCAGTGGGTGATTAGACTGGATATAAGGAATAAATTTTCTTATTATAAGACAGTGGCCCAGGTTGCCCAGAAAGGTGGTAGATGCTCCATTCCTGGAAACTTTCTAGGTGAGGTTGTCTGGGGCCCTGATCAACATGCTCTAGTTGAAGCTGTCTCTGCTCACTGAAATGGGGGTGGACTTGATGACCTTTAAGTGTCCCAAGGCCAACCCAAACCGTTCTGTGATTCTATGGTAGTTGTACATCTGCATCCCAGTGTGCCAGGAGGAAGGGAGAGCTGTGGTAGGAATAAGTTTTGCCCTTGAAAGACTTTGTTTCCTCTGGATTTTGCTGACTGGGATCTCCAGCTAAGGATTTCCTGAAGTCTGAAGCATTTATAAGAGC
The DNA here is from genome assembly GCA_024611195.1 of Ceyx melanurus. NCBI lineage: Eukaryota > Metazoa > Chordata > Aves > Coraciiformes > Alcedinidae > Ceyx > Ceyx melanurus. The sequence continues at coordinate 26,474 of JANHGL010015827.1, read as the reverse complement.
TCTTGTAAGTGCCTCAGATGCCAGAGTTGTCATGAGCACATTTCCCCTGCTACAGCATTGCTCTCTCTCCTCAGCAGAACTGCTTGGCTTTACAAAACTTGCCAGAGTGGAAACCAGCTAAACTCCCCAAATATATTGGAAAGGAGGAACAGACCCACTCAGAGCATAAACTCCTAAAGGTAAAGCTTATAGGAAGAACCAGCATCTTTTACAACTCCAGATTATATTATTGGATATATCTTTCAGGAGCAGAACTGCTTCTTTTCTGCACAAAGAAAATGTGAGGCTTTAGGCTATGAAATCAAAGACTATCATTAGAGCAGGATCAGGCCCTTGAGCACCCTGCCATTCTTAAAACTGGCTGCATGATATTGTTTCCTCATTTGCCTCCAGGGATCCTTGTAACTAAGGGAACCATTTTGTTTTGCAGATTGAGAAGGGAATCAAATACTTGAACCCTTAGTAAACATGCAAACACAACTGGTTGTCTTTGATGATTTGTTAGTTTGGACCTGAGCCACGAGACCTGGGGATTGCAGTCCAAGTTCCTAGAGCTCCGATGGCTGGCATGCTGAGCAGCAGATCAAAGTCAGGATGAGTGAAGCTCATTATCAGTTGGAGAAGAAGCCAGAGGGGTTTCCAGGTGGAATCTTCTTAAAATATCTCCTGCCCATTTTGAATCTGGCAATCTTGGCAGAACCTGAGTCACCTACTTAATAAAAATTCCATGTTCAGTCCATAGAAATGCTTCCAGCACAATTAGATCAATTTCCTCTAAGTAGCAATAAATGTGTTTTCCTTTGAAAGGCCAACACAAGCACATTATCACAGCCTATAATCCCCTTTCTCTCTATTAGCTCAAAGTACATCCTAAAGGCCAAGGGTCACAGCTAAAGACTAATCAGTCTCATTAGCCTGTCTAATTTATCTTAACTAGGGGGACACAAACACACTAAAACTGTTAGAGAGACTTTTTGATCAGGATATGGGAGTCATTCATCAGGGTCCTGCAGCTTCCAGAGACAGGAAGGAGAGAAACAACTCAGGGACAAAGCAATTCCCCAAGGATGCTCTGCACCAAGCTTCACCCACCAAGTCTGGACAGGGCAGAAACCCTCCCAGAGGCTCACAATGTCCTACCGGGCAACATCCCAGCAGGCTGGGGGAGAGGTGTGGAAAAGCTTCTCCTTCTTGTTCTCACCCATATGCCACCCAGCATCTCAGTGTCTTGCTTGCTTGGTCTGTGCTTTGGCACTGCAGGTGCTTGATGGACCTGGGAAGGGTTTGAGTGGGACTGGTTAAAATTTAACCCTTCCCCAGCTGCATCACATGCTGCTCTTGCAGCTTGGCAGGGGACAGCCGACTCCCACCTTGCTCCCCTGACAGGCAGGTGGAGAAGGATGACAAGGGACACAATGCACAAATCCAGCTGGAAGCAGGAAAAAAAAAAAAGGAAAAATTAAGAAAAAAAATACACTGCTGTGGAAATAGTTTTGTCTGTGGTTATCCAGATAACTGGTTTTGATTCTACCAGCCCAACAACAGAGTCCTGCTCCTGAACCTCATTCTTCACCATTAGCGGGCGAATTACCTTGCAAACATTGCCCATAACTATTGTCCAGGCACTTGGCTTTAGTCACCAAAGGCTTCAAAGCTGAGGCTAGTTCCCAGTGGAAACTCTGAGGCTAGTTTCCACCTCCAAGGCTCCAACCCACATTACATCCTGAATGCTCCAGGCTGGGAGGAATTTCAGAATGTTTGCTGCCAAAATATCTTTGTCAGATATTAAAAGACAAGGAAGTTTTCTGCTAAGAAAAAAGAAAACATAAGATTTAATGAATTTCAATAGGAGGAGATTGGTTAAGCTCTAAATCAAAATCACCTCTTGAGACTCTCCTGGGAAAAGGAAAAGGTTATCCCTCAGATCCCTATTTCTTAGAATGTCTTAGAAATATGTAGCTCCAGAATAGCTGCATTTCCAGTGAAAATCAGCCACAGAAAGAAAAACATTGCTATTGCAGGCCCTTTTCTTCACACACAACCCTTGTTTTTGTGTCCTCACCCTGCCCTCCATGACACTGCAACATCAGAGTGCCTCCAGATGCAGCCGTGCAAACAGAACTGAGCTCTTTAAACTCGATCAAAGTCCAGCCACTGCACAAACTTTTCATCACCCAGCCAAGAGGCTGCTGCCAAGGACAACGGTCATGGCAGAAATGCTTTTTGGGCACCTATCTTCCACCCTCTCCACTGATCACCTACCAAGCATTGAAGCCAAAGCAGTGGTGCTCAGGAGGCTACCAAAGGACTTGCAGCCTGGGATTTCACCTCAGGGAGGGAAGTTTGATGTGTATAACATCATACAAACAGGTTAAACTTGGAAGGTGCAGTGACAATGGCAAAAGGATTCATAAAAAGTGTCACAGCAGTTTGTGTCACCCTGTCCCACTTTCTCACTTCTGAGGTAGTTGAATGGGAAATATTTAGGGGAAAATCAGATTAACTGTGCCTTTGAATGCATGTGTGCATTCTTGCCATGCTGCCTACCCGGGCTAATCTGGGCAGAAGAGAGGGGAAGAGAAGGGAAGAGTTGGTGAAGATCCTCAGTATAGCTCAAATACTGGAGCTATCTCTAGTTTGCTATTTCTTTAGTCCTGTTGATGAACTGTGGCAGGTAGGACAAAACTGCGGTCAGGGCCGCATGCCTCTGCTGCTGTGGCCTCACTGCAAGCACAGGTACGAGAGTTCCTCAGTCAAATAATAGGCTGAACAATTTTTCCCAGATATATTTTCAGAGAAACTGTGGCCATCATAATTCCTGTGCACTGATATTGAGTAGATACAGGAAATCCCAAGAAAGCCAATCTACCAAGATTTTGAAACATTTTAAATCAGGTTTGTATTAAAGCTCCTAATACTGGCTTTTTTTCCAGTGGGCTTAAGCAACCCACAACATTTGGCACATGTCCTTTCCACCACGGAGAAGCTAACTCACTTATCTCAGGTACTCATGTAGCTATGTACAACTTTGAAGGTGGTAAGAAATACTGCTGTCCATCCCAGTTCATCAAAGCGATCAACCACATGCACAGTTTTAATCACAAATTTACACCTGATTAAAGCTAAGCTCTAATGGATAGTGAGATTTGAGTGGCCACTTAAATCTGTGGTTCAAATGTTTATGGTCTGGTTTTCCTTTTCTTTGCTTGCTTTGTTTTAGTCTAAGACTGTTACGATTCTACCCACAAGTTTTTGCCAAGAAAAATTTAATTCTATTTTACTCAGTGGTCAAGCTGCTTTGCGCAGGATACAATTCACTTAGCATACCTTGTCCAAGCTGGGCACGTTGTCTCAGTTGGTAGTCATAGGTTCTTCTGTAATCAGGGGAGGAGATGGACAGTTCTGAAGGAGGATCCATCCTTTCTATCTCAGGCAAGTATCTCAGGGCAGATGAATCAGTTTGTGGAGATCTCTGTCTTTATCCCAGGACAGCCAAGGAAGTCTAGACTGTGAGCTTGGATTAGTCACCCAGCTTCTCAGTAGCAAAAACATTGCAGCCTAGGCATTTTTTAGTTGAGATGAACCCAGGTTCTCTCAGAGCCACACAAACATGATGGGCAGTGAGTTATTCGTGAGTAATTTCCTGAGAGCAAGGATGGGAAATGTCCAATTTTGTTCCTGAGCTATGCTCGTAACCATCTCCCACTTCATTAAAAAAGACACGGGTATGGAGTTAGGAGAGCAGTGTCCTTGTTTTCCCTACATGCAGGATCCTGATCTCAGCTGAATACCCTGCCCTCCATCTCTCAGGCATATTTATTCCAGGATTAATCAGAAGGTAGGGTGGAAGCACTTCGTAATGTCCTGGCAATAAGGAGGCAGGCAAGAAGTGGAGGAGATAGAGGGGAGGGAGAATAATTCATTTGTTGAGATGATGGAGTGACTCCTTCAAACGAAAAATTAATAATGATTAAAACAATGTTTGAAACTGTCCTTTTACATTTTAAAGGTGTATTATCCCAGCCAAAAGGTTCCAGTGTTCAGCTCCAATTCCCACTGATTACCATCTAGCTTTCTATTTTCATATAACCTTGAAATACAATAAAGTCAATGTATGCACAAAGATTCTCTTTTTTGGATGGATGGAGTGATGTAAATGGATTTTTTTTTCCTTTTTGTCTATCATCCTTTACCTAGAAACTATATTTAAGTCCCATCCTGCACTATTTGCCTTTTAGAAGAATGAGAGTAGGTTCTGTGCCCACCCAGTATGCTTTGTGGTTCTGGTGGTCAGAGGTAAATCATAGAATCAAATAATGTTTTGGGTTGGAAAGGATCTTTGAGGTCATCTGGCCCAGCCCCCTTGCAGTGAGCAGGAACATCTGCAACTAGAGCAGGTTGTTCAGAGCACTAACCAACCTCACCTGGCATGTTACCAGGGATGGGGCAGCGACCACCTCTCTGGGCAGCCTGGGCCATGGTCTCACTACCCTCAGTGTAAAAATTTTCTTCCTTATTTCTAGTATATCTTTGTAGATATCTTCCACCTCACCTTCTGTTTATCATTTTATCTAGTCTATCCTATATGTAATCTAGTCTAAATGTATTGTGTACAGGAAAATAAACAAAAAAAAAAAGCAATTGCTCTTTCTTTTATTTTATATCTGACTTGGTATTTGAGAATGTTCAAAACTCTCATTTCCTTCTCTGAATGAAGACATTTTATAGTGCTGAATTCCCACAGCAGCAATTGATGACTTTGCTCTGCCTCCTCCTCCTCCACATGGTACCCATGCTGTTCTTCCTACAGCAGCACCGCAGCATTTTCTTTGCTGGAAATCACACTGGCTGGTTATTTTGCAATGCAGATAAACCCTCTGTGCATCATTTCCAGGGCAGAAAAAGAGAACAGAAGATCCCCTTTTGGTAATCAGTTTCTTTCTTACATGCTGCCTTCCACCATCACAAAAACATAGCATACTACATCGTTCTATTACAAGCCTTATATCCAACAAGCTTTTGCTGACTACATAACCTTCACTAACCTGAAATTCCTGAGTAGTCCCAGGAGCTCAATGCATCTTGGAATAAAATTTTTGTAATGTCATTTAAGGGTATTCCTAATCCAGAATTATTGAGGAGGCCTGGGTCATGGGAATTGAGTGTGACACTTGACAAATACTTGGCTTTGTGTAAATGGACAGGCCACTGAAATAACTGCCTTTGGATGTCACATGAAGAGAAATTAATTCTTTATTAACTTCCGCAATGATAATCTAATAAACTCATTTGGTCTACTAGTTTCAGCACTTAAAGCACTCAGTCGATTGGATGCAAATAAGTTTTTTCTTTCCCTCTGGATGGTGCCTCGGTGGTATGCAAAGGGACAACAGTGTGAAAGGCCAGGCCCAGAATGTTGGAACATGGTGAACATGTTCAGGTCCTGCTTGCTGCTTAGTGTGAAAGACAAGCACATCAGAAAGACAAATAGCAGTGTCCAGGAAAATATTAGAAATGAAAGGGGGGTTTTATTAAAAAATCGTATTTTAAATAATTTTGCTTTGACTTGAATTCTAATTCCTTTATCAGGTCTTCTAAAATAATGCACAAGTATTTTAGTATGACTGCACAAGACATTAGGCCCAACCAAATTAGGACTCTTTGCTGGATTCTGTACAAATTCAGAGTTCCTGTGCTAAAATCATAGCGACAAATGCTAAAAATAAAAGTTGAATTATGTGGACCAAGCAAGCCTCTGACTCTAGAAACCAATCATGCCCAACAAGAAAATAAAGCTGTAATATGTGACCCAAGTGTTAGATCAACCTAGCCATTGCCATTTTGAGATTGGATTTCAAATGTGAAGCCACAAGCTGCTGTAGACTGACCAGGAACCATGTGTAAAATAAACAAACTGGTTGTACAACACGGAGTGAAACATTATCTCACTCTGCTCACTTCAGAGGATGGACCTTCCTCTGAGGAAGGTGAACTTTCTGTGCTGTTCTACTATGTGCCTGACTCTGCTGACATAGGCTTCAAGGTGTTCAAGGCTACTGCTTTGCCATCAATAAACTTATGCAACTGTGATATTTTCCATATAGGTGAAAACTTGAACCATTGTCCTGGTCTGAGTTAGAACAGAACTAATTCTGTTTAGCAATTTTACTTTTCAGCTCGGTCTCTTCTCACTGCACTTGCTGAAGTTAATGTCAGATTTTTGCAGTCAGTGTCTGCTTCTAGCAGTGATAATGCTCCATGTTTACAGTTGCCAAGGACTGGAGTGTGTGTAAAAGCTCCTGTGCTGACCAAGGTCAATGATAAATCTTGTGCACCACGTTGGGGGTAAAGAAAGTAAAAGGCCACACCTGTGGGGAGAAGCAGCCATGACAGAGAACCCCAAACTGACCGAGGGGATTCTATCCCATGTATATCATATACAGTATAAAGCTGAGGGATCACAAGGGTCAAGCTCTTCTTCCATGGCCAGTGTCCAAGGAGGACTCTGTTCATTCCATCTTTGGTCCTGATTCACTCATTCCTGAACCCAGTTCCCATCTGCCACTAAGTCCAGTCTGAGACTTTCCCCAGTGCTGATCCACAGGTGATGGTGACATAACTACTATCAGGTAAGTTGGGTTAGAAACTGATTTTGTACATATTTGTATATATTTCATCCTATTATTACTATTTAATTAGAGGGGTTTAATTTTATTTTCCAGTTCTTAAGTTTGTCTGCCTTATTTAATTTATCTGTGCCCTTGGTGTTAATAGAGAGCATCTGTCATTCATTTAGTGAACGACCCAACCCTAGCCCTTGACAATTCCAATAAACCTGGCTTTGATTAGAACTTCTATATTGCACCACTGCTGCTTGCCTTACACCCACACAGCACATACAACCAGCCATACAGCCCAAAAGGAGCTAGCTTAAGAAGCCAAGATGAGGCACACTTCTTGCCAGAGAGTATTTGTTACACTGCCTCTGGTGCAGCAGAAAAAATATTTCATTTTCAAAAGCCAAATATTTATTAATATTTGCTAACCAAGTTGCTCCATAACAACATGAAAAATAGTGAAGCCTGAGTCTGTCAGTTCCATGCAAATATATAATTTGCACAGAAATATATAAATATATGTATGCATATTTACTTCTGATTAGTGATAATTATCCCATGAAAGAGATGCTGGAAATAGAGCATGGGTTTTCTAGATTGCCTTAAGTGTTGGTATCCTCTATGCTGCTCTTTTTTCAGAGGCAATGCAGGGTGGAGGACTTCTCCAGCTCTGTGTGACCTCCTCTCTGGCTTCCCTGTGGAGCACCCAGAGAAGTCACGGTCTGTCACCACATGGCCTAATCCCTTTGGGCTCTTACACAATTGAAGGAAAAAGAGATATAGGGTTATCCAGAGTACCCAGATGAGCTTCCAGCTCTGAATCAGCCTCAGTAACTCTAACACCAGATTTATTTCCTGACCACTTCTGAGACCAAAGTAACCATTTGCCTTTATTTTGGAATATTATTCTCACTGTCATTCTGATGCCCTGGAGGACCTGAGTCTTGCTGCCTACATGGATTCATCAACATGATTTTGGCTTCTTTGTGGGAAAAAGGAAAAGGCATTTTTTATAATTTGCATTAGTGATGGCATGTTGGAGACACACATTTGGCATTTTGGACAGCCTCCCTGCTCTCTGCTCTCACTCCACTGTGCAGCTTTGTATCTTGATCTCTAGCTTTGCTCCTCAGAGCTCAGCACTGAACCCAGTCACCAGGTGCACATTGCACAGACTAACTGAAAATAATCTGGAAGAGATCCACCAAGGTCCTACAGCCCTTTCCCCTGTTTCCCCTATGTTGTTCCCAGCAAGGTCCATCTGGCCTGCCCCCGGTGCTGTATGCGTCAGTGCTCGGCGGGAATGCACCACAGCCTGAAGACAGGGCTCCGGTGCTGCTAGTGCCAGGGTCTCTCAGCACCCAGAAGCCAGATTCTGCTGCTATCAGGGTGGGAAACCAGTGTGACATGCTCTGCTGTTTGCTGAAATCCATCTAGCTGTAGCCTTCGCCAAGGCCTCCACTTCTGACTGTGTAAAGCAGCTGTTAGTGATAGGCCACTCTGCTATTCCTCCTGATGGTGGATGGAAAGGCCATAAAAAGATAGGGACTGTCCCTTTTTTGTACAATGTATTTTCATGTATCCCTCCAGCAGCAGATGATGGGGAGGGACACTTCAGATATCTTGTGAGAAACTGCTTCTCTCACTCAGAGGCCTGCTGTTACTGCTCTCTGCCACAGAGATATTCTTAAATCACAAAATCATGGACATCAGATCTTGAGGCCCTCAGAGACCATAAATATCATGCCAGCTTGTTGAAGGGTTGGTTTGGGAGTTTTTTTCAGGTTGGGGGAGATTTTTCTTCTTACAGAATGATGTTTCCCACAGCTTTACAGTTTGTTACTTATTTATTCTGGATGGACAGCTGGATTCAGGGACTGTGCTGCTTTTCCCAGATCTGATACCAGAAACTTATCTCCAGGTAAGAAGCAGGTGAGTGTCTGAACGCAGCCTGCAGTGGTAAAGAACCAGGATATGGCCCAAGTGCAACTGCACCTGCAGTTTGGCTGCTGTGCAGCACCACTGTTGGACCCTGTCTTGGACAACAGGGGGCAGAGAACTGCTCTGGGGAATGGGGTTGAGGGCACTTCCATGGGTTCCAGAAGCTGGCACGTGCTGTTGTGCAGATCTCCTGCTGTTGTCCACTGAGAAAGGAGGATTTCAAAGACAAAACTCCAAAGATTACAATACTTTTCAGAGCTCATTTAGTTTTGTAATCCCTTAGTAAGCAGTTTAGAAGAATGAAACACATTTTTATGGAGTAAATCAGGGCAAAGATGTAGCAACAGTTTAGCTCAATCTATGGTCCAGGAACAGTGCAGGCTCATGACACTTCCATGGAAAGCACCAGCCCCAGCCACTTGCAGCCAAGACAACTAGGAACAGAAATCCTCTGTGTGGGAAGTGGTTTAAGAGACCCTTTCTAGTTTAGGAGGCATCATGTCTGATTGCTTGACAGTGACAAGCCTGGTTTATTACTGGAATACTCTTGTTTTCACAAAGAGGAATGAGAATCATGACGACATTAAAATCAAGAACAAAATTATCTTTTGCTTATTTCTTTGATAAACAAACTTCTTCCTCCAGGCTCAGAGAATCCTCATTCATTACTGAGTCTTGTTTACAAGGAAATTTTAAGCAAACATTGGTAATAACAGGGCACAATGGAAAATGATAGTCCTGTATGGTTTTCATATTGCATTAGTTCAGATCTACTCACACCACCTGCTTCATTTCACCTTTCTCCCACTGATATCTCCTGGAGATTTCAGGACTACCTCCCTACATCTATATTTGGGTATAATTTGAGTGTAATTTGATATGTAATTAGGGTAGAATAGAAGGCTGAGTATTTAACTACCCATACATCTCTCTCTCTAATTTAAATAATTCCTAATATATCTAACTAGTTTGCCTCATACTGCACTGATGTTTATTGAACTGGGGATAATGAAATAAGAAATGTGAGGGGGAAAAATGTTATTTCAGAGTCGGAAGATCACCAATTAATGACATGAAAATCCTAGTGGGAATATCTGTACATTAATGCCCCTTCTGCTTTGAATATAATTCAGCCATATTCTCTGGTGTGAGGGCTCTGAGAATAGTCTTTAGAACAACCTGGGTTTCTGGGAAGCTGTCTCAATGTGATAAAATGTCCCACAGATTTTGAAAAGGACTTGAACATACAGAGGGTAAGAAATAAGATTATCTTTTACATAAGATTGTCTTTTGCAGCTGGATGTCCCTCTTTCTGTTGCATCTAGAGAGAAGGCAGATTACTGTCTTAAAAAAAAAAAAAAAAAAAAAAAAAGCAGCCTACATTTGAGATTGTTAAAGTAAGATTAGCTGAGATCTTTGGTGTGTGACTGTACGTCCCTGACAACTTGGGGTACCCTGTTACAGGCAGGGAATTGTTTAGTTGCCCTATAGGAACTGACTGGTGAAACAGCACTGCTGGATTTCATCCTGCAACGTGAGAAATACTTCAGCACATTCCTCTCTTTAACAATATAAATTGTCCCACTCATGCTTAAACAGGGGCAGGTGCTGACGGATGCACAGGCAGCAAGAAGTCAGATGTAGTTACTCAGCTGAGATTTCACAATGTCATTCTATCTGCATTGAGGGAAGGGGGGGTAAGATGGAAATTCCTGAAGTTTTTGAAGGGCAAAAAAAGTTTGATTTTGATAAGGACAAAAAGTTTTATTATTATATTCCTGGCTTTTTATCACACCATGTAAAATAAAGCCATTTAAATGGTATAATTTTAGTATGGAAAATACTGAAAATACAGTACGATGTAGCCTAATACCAGCTGGCTATTGGAAAAAAATGTGGCCATGGAAGTTGTTAACCATGCCATTGAAAATTGTAATGAAATCCACTCTTTGCAGTGGAATGCTTTAGTTTAGATGGATCATTACTCTCAGTGGAAAACCGTATTTTCAGAAAATTTTCAATCCACACAAAAGTATAGCAAAAAAAACAGCCCATGCACAAGATCCCAGCCAGTCTGTGCTCCCACCTGTCATGAGCTGGTGCAGGACCAATACTTTTTCCTATGACCAATTCCAGGGCAAAAGTATACCTCAGCTGAATACCCATGGGGTATGCTTTTATGGTTTTTTTCCTCAACATAATCCCTCCTGCTCCTTCCAAACAATTTCAAGGGATGACAACAGCGTCTCCTTCATATCAGGTTGTGCTGCCTCCTGCACCCCATGGTTTCCACTGCTGCCTGTCTACCATATCACTAATGATGCACACTCCCAAACTGTCAGGTCACCTCACTGACCAGCTGAGGAGCATTGCTCCACAATCTTTCATAATTCTTGGGCAGCTAAGGGGGTTGGTGAAATCCTCGGCACTAACTTGCAGCATCTCCTGAGGGGGCAGCTCCCAGCCTTGCTCCCATCACATCACTGCATTCCTGATGCCGTGCGGGCAACTGGAAAACCACCAGCTCGCTGGCTCACACGCTCCCTCCCCCTTCCTTGTCAGGGTTTCTTTCTGTGCTGAACAGATGGGCACAAGCTGTTTGGGAACCACCTCCCTTCCCCAGACCCCGCAGAAAGATGCATCACCAGAGCCGGGAGCGATTCCCTCCCGGCTGCGGCACAGCACCCTTTTCAGAGGGGCAGGTAAAAGTTTAACCAGGCTGCCTTTCAGTGGTGGAGGCAGAGCAGCCTTTCATAGCCAAGATAAATTGCTCCTGTCAAAACTACATGAATGCTCATATTGAAAAGCTCTTCGTTCTTTCTTTTTAACTTTCCCCCTCTCTCCAGTCACACGGCTCTCTCGGTTGTTAGCCAACATTTAATGCCCACTTAGTCAAAGGGCACTTCCACTCCTTCTCATCTCTCTGTCCTGTCCCCTGGGGCTGAGTTGTGACAGGAGTACTGACTGGGAATAAAGTTTTTTAAAAAGGTGGGGAAGAAGCCCATTAATGTTTTTAGTGCTTTTTATTTCATTTGGGTTCTTCCACCAGTAGTCCCTAGCCCCTAACCAAAGCAATTGTAGGATGGAGAGATGGACTGGCAGATATCTTCCAAGGAAGTTTCCAGTTGTTGGTATGTTCTAAACTAATAGGTATTTTTTAATATTATCTAAAGGTGGTAATGAATACATAAACCAAAACAATCCAGTCCATCTCCTATCCAGCAATTGAGTAGCAAGACCGAAGCATGCTGGAGGTGTCCCAGGGACACAAAGCCTGCCCAGCTCTTAACACAGTCCTAAGAACCTTCCTTACCTGTCAACAGGTGCCTTTACTCTGTGGGTGCCCCAAAGCAGGAGCTACAGCTGTCAGAATCTGGAGTGGTAGCCTTGGCCATGGAATTCCTCGAGTTTCATCCAAAATTGCCTAGTTCTGTGAAAAAATTGCCTGACCCTTCTGAATCTGGTACCATGATAGCAATGATCACAGAGCCCCTAAAGCAGACACACTAGTCAGAGGAGTGGATAGGAGGATGGCCTGGTTGTCACCACGAAGATCCTGTGAGCCAATTGCGTATGCTTGGTTTTGAGATTAAAGGAAAGGATGGGTTTAAAGTGCTTGGAAGCATGAAGCCAGCTCAACCTCAACTACCTCAAGGTCACACTTCGGGCATTAAAGTCCAATATAAGGGAAGTTGACCTAAATATTCACCCGGAGCACTGCATACTTGTGTTGGTGCCATATTTGTGCATGTTTTAGCCACAAGCTTCTCTTTTCCTCCCTCTAAGCTTGCTGTAAGGAGCAGAAATGACAGGACATTGTACAGCTGTTCCCAGCTGTGCTGCTCTGATGCCCATCCCCATGGTCCAATGGGACCATGACACTCACCTAGCTCCTTGGGAGCTGTGTTTCACCCAACCTGGCTGTGGGAAATACCCAAAACCTGGAGTGATGTGGCTCCTACTTCAAAACATCTCTTCCTCCTCTGCAGTGGTAAAAGCTACCCACAAATTCAGTGTCAGACATTCAACACACATCTACAGAGTAATTCCAGACCTATTCCCATACTCTGCTCTAATTCCTTCCTCTTTTTCTGTCCATTCTGGTATCTAGCCATTGCCCAGTGCTCCCAATATTATCCTCCAGACAGCAAATATAAGAGAGCTGCTGCCCTGCTACATCAGGCAGGGACAACAATAGCTGTCACACACATACACAGAGCTTTCCTAGGTGCATCTTCTCTGTGACAAGTATTTCTGCTGCAGTCCTCATAGCTTGTTACAGTGTTACCCTTATCACTATCTGCCTTCCATAGGGTTCAGCACTATCCACATCTATATATGTATTTTGGGATACTAATACCATCAGGACACTCTTGTTATCCCAACTTGCTTGTGCATCAACCTTTCTTATACCCATATACACACAGTACACATGCAACGATGACTGCACAGATCTAACTCCATTCCCACTCACCTGTATAATCCCAGATATTTTAATAACGTTACACAGGTGAAGAAGACTAGGATTTGCACATTATAAGGGCTAGATTTCTTCTGACTGCAACAGAGTAACTGAAATAACTTTGTCCTCTGATAAACGAAAGGTATGTTTAAAGTATAAACCGAGTAGTTTCCAAAGGCTCTTATTCAAGAACCACATAAGCACAGGCTGAAATTAAGGCCTGATCCTTTCTGCGTTCAACTGCCATCATTTTCCCCAGTCCTACCATTGACCTGCTGACATTTCACAAACTGTTTTCTCTGTGCCTTGGTTTCCCCTATCCATCTACTGGGAATATGGCTGATGAGCCTCTTTTGGAAAGTACTTCTCAATACACCATCAGGAGTGTTGTAGGGACTAAATACTCATGATTTCAGCTTAGCTGATGATGTGTGTGCTGTCCCTACTTGTGCAGAGCCTCAGAACCACCTGGAGGGCCTCTGCACTGCTTCACCTTGTGAGGTTCAGACCCAGCAGCTTCATGGCTGCAGTGTCCTCTTCCCTCCATGTATTACTTCAAATTATAATTTCACAGTGTAATATCAAGCATAGTTAAACCAATCAGGTTTTCCGACCCTTGCAATAACTCTCTCCCTTCACTTTCCCTTCTACTCCTCCCTCCTTCCCCTGCCTCCCTTTACCCTATTAGCTTTTAGATACGCTTCTGTACCACTGCAACAAACTGTATGGTAGGATCTGAAATTACTACTCCCTTAAATGCATTAAACTGTTCATAATGCCAGTTACCAAACTACAGTGAGCCTCCCAGCATGACACCTCCCAGATGCATAAGGATTCTTGGCAGCTGTATCCTGCTGCAATGCTCTCTCGCTCACCAGAGTTGATGCCTGAAACTTAGGAGAAATCAATGCAATTATAGATATGAAGGTCCAATTACTGAGAAATGTGACCAGTCTTTATCTCTGAGTCCCTTCAAGAAAATCAGGGAGGCCTTTTCTTTTTTCCCTGTGTGAAGGGATTTGCAATATAATGCAAAATGACCTTTTAAAAGAGGACTGAAAGGGACATCTGTCATTCAGCAGGCCAATTTTGATGTTGCCTGATACTGATTTCTCTTTCATATTGGTGAAATGATTCCTGATTTGCACCTTGGTGCATCCACTGTGTCTGATGTAATCAGTCCCACTATCAGGTTCCCAGCCCGCCCAGCACCCTTCATGTGGCTGTCTCCTCCACACCAGATTCCTAGGGATAATTTTACCCACTGGTGATTTTTTCACCTACTGCTGGTCACATCTGCTCCTCCTCACCTAGCCATCCTGGCTGTGGGGCTGAAGGCAGCAGAGCAGGACATGGAGCTATCTGAGCACTCCCCATTAGCTCATCCCCAAGGGTGGGCTCATTCTCCAGTATGGAGAAGTGCCTGTGTTCCTAAAGGAAAACCAGCTTTCCTTGGAAAACTATTTGCAATCCCTTCTGGGCAGACATAATCTGTTCACCTGCCTAGCTGGGCTGATATACACCTGGAGGGACCAGCCCCAAAGAACCCTCATTTTTATGTCAAGTATAGGCTGATTTTGACATCCCCAACAAACAAGTGCAGAAAGAATGGCCTGCAGCCCCAGTGTATGTAATAAAGGCAGGTTCTGGGCTTCTCAGGAGGCTACCAGAAGGAGGAGAAAAAAATGGGAGCAAAGTCCTTGGATGCCTATTGCCCACTTCCTGCTCTGTCATTTAAAGTGCATTTTAACCAGCAAGGAAGCTGGATGTCTCTGCCTCAGGCAACTTCCCCATGACATACTGGAGCATTTTAACAGGGAATGCTAGATGGTCTGTCTCACCCCTTTAAACAAAAACTCTGCTGCATTTTACCCTGGGAAGAGGAGGGCAAGATGAACAGCATGGAGATGAACAGGGGCTTGAAATGTACTCGTGAGAGCCGGAGGAATCTCCAAGCCAGTGTATTTCTAGGTGCCAATTGCGTCACGTCGCGGACCAGGGCAGCCGAACAAATGTTGCCTGTCAGCACTGGCTGCTGCCATCTGTACAGCCCACACACGTATCCCCACAGCCCAAAACATGTGGAGAAATCCCGAGAATGCTCTCCCAATACCACAGAGTGGACTGAAGAGGTCTGAGAAAATTAGTAATCACAAAATAGCTGAGGGTGGTTTTATTTTCTTTCCAGATTCTGGACCCAGCTTTACATTTTGAAGGATTTCCAATCACAGCAGCATCTATTTCCTTTTCCTACCTTTGGTTTTCCCCTTGAATTTCATATGTATTTTATTTTTTCACTACACCATGAGAATTACAAGTTATTTGCTTATCTGAGGGTACAAAAATTGTGTTACTGTACAGATGGGTTTTGCATCTCTGAATGAGTGTTGCCTGTTAGGAGTGTAAATGTAGAGTTAATCCTGCTTTTCATGGCCTCCACTTTCTCTGTTCTTGTTTATTCCACATTTTGTGTCCACCTCAAGATAGGTCAAACTGTTCAACCTTTGCCTGCAAAGGCAGAATGACTCATTTGGAAGCTAAAATATAAATAAACAAATGCATTGCTAAGTAAATCAAACACTAATACACTAAACCAAGGCTGCTAAATATCCTGATTAAAGTAATACTTAAATAAATAGGGAAAATTAGTAGACTCTGGGTTTAAAAGTATTAATTTCAGGGCATAACTCAACAGAGAACATGTCATAGTAAGTTGTTTAAATCTTTGTTTTTTAGAATGTAATCCTTTCTACTACAGTTGTTGAGTCCTACTATTATAACAAATATGGCAAAGTCAAAATATGGTTGATTTACTGATAAATTAAAATATCTTTCATTGATTACACTGACCGAAAAATGCTGCAAACTTCTTAAACCTTCCAATATGGCACAGAAAAGTGAGGAATTGGTAAATCATCTCCCTCTTTGCCAGTATTTCTGTCCTAACCATGCACTCTTGCAGAACAAAGTTTTAGTCTCCTGTACAGGTATCTTCCACTCTGGCTCTAAATTACGATGTGCTACCCCCATTACAGTCTCTAAACCCATTAGCAGTTAAGAGAAAATAATCCCTGCAATTTGTGCAGCAATAAGTATTATGTACTATGGAGGAATATGCAAAAAGGAGGGTGGCAGATATGCCGGGAGAACAAGTCTCTCGGCTCAGGACTGCCACCTCTCTGCTCCTTGCAAAGTGGAGAACTGCTGGAAGCAATTATTGTCTTTTATTTATTTTCTATTTTCTTGTGTCTTGTCCTTACTAAACTGTCTCAGCATAGCAAGACTGTCTTCAAGGACTTGCAGGCTAGCACTTGTCTTTATTCTTGGCTCCCCGAAGGAAAAGGTGGTGGTTGCCTCCCACATGGGATCGAGACCTCTGAACCTGGTTTTTCCACATTCTTGATTGCCCTGCTGTGTGTGAATCACATATCAACTAAGTAGTCCTTTAGATCACCTTCCTAGTTCCATTTTTTATCCCCCACACACTGATTGAAAAGCAAATGAAATACTTTTTCTACCTCCAATTTCCTTCTTCTATGTACCTGCCTGCACCTATTATTTCTGAAGAATTTTATCAAACAAGCAACAGCTTCCTGAAGTGGTGATTTGGCCCCTTGAGATACACAGGGCTGAAAATTTATTAAGGACTGGACTGTTAGAGGAAAATTGCTCTGAAGTGCTTTGAGATGAGCATACTGGAGGGGATGCAACTGGGAGCATCCTCCCCTGCCAGGCCAGTTGCATGGGGCATCCGAACCAGGCATGGCTCAGGGGAGATAACTAAAGGTTCAGGGTCTTCTGTAACTTATCAAGATGACTTTGACCTTCTTAGATTAGTTATTTAGCTCTCTTGCCTGTCACACTGGGATTCTCTAAATAGCAGCTCTTGTTCAGAGTGTTCTCATGGCAATGCAGCTCCTGCATTTCCTTACTCATCTCATTCCAGTCCTTCAGGCATCAAAAGGTGAGGACTGAAACTGAAAAATCAGGGTTCTAGAATTCAACCTGGATCAGTCACAGAATAACATCAGTGACGTAAAGAGATGGAATAAAAAAAAAAAAAAAAAAAGGAGGATCTGTAGCTCCCTAAAAATTGCAAGGGGAAACCAGGTTTTAGGTATATGCCTGAATTTTATTCGAGTTGGATTTGAAAGTATGTCCTGGTGCAATCCTGGATCAAAATGTATTTTTAAAAGGAGTTACGTTTACAGTAAAGTTACATTTACTGCCCATGTACCTTCAAGATGTGATCACGGCAGCTTCCAAAATTGCAAAAGTGCTTTTGTGACTAAATTCCAAACCACACCAGTGGTCTTCACTCGGGTTTGGCATAAGAGTTGTGTTGAGGTTCCACATACCAAATCTTGCCTTTTCAAATACACATGACTGATATCAACTAGCACCTGACTGTACCAAGAAAGAACTTCTTTGGACATCTCTTGTTTCATCTGCTGCTACCAACCCATCAATAAAAGACAATTCTTGAGCAGACCAATGCAAATAGTATTAAAATTGATTTATTTTTGACAGCATGTTTAGCTAGAAAGCTTTATATTCGCTACTGACATTATCTAGAGAAAATGGATCATATTGCCTCATGTCTGAAACTAGAGTCACCCATGCTCTCCTTGAAGTTGAAGATGAAGTTTCCCCACCTCCTCTGACCTCCAAACTTTGATCACAATCCTAGCAAATGCAAAATATTTTCAGTAAGAGATGCCAGTGCTGCCAACTCACCACAATAGCTCCCAGTCAAAACATTTGCATGCACACTTCAGAACATCATTTATCTTAAGGGATGTCAGCTCTAAAAATGTTAGCACATGTCACTGTCAAAGCAAATGCCAGAAATTAGCTTTCTTTCATCTGAAAGAATAATAATTAACTTTGCAACTGTTTCCAAAAGTGCTAATTAATGGGTTTCACCAACTTGACTTGTCAGGATACATCTTGATTGGAACAACAGCTTGCTCTTCCCCTTGAGGATTATGGCTCTTCTTTTGGACTCTTTTCCTCATCCGCCAATTTAGTGAGTAGAGGAAAATAAGTGTCAATTATAACACAAAAATAAACACGCAAAAAAGGGAAAGCCCCAGAGACAAGTTAACATTTATTAATTATTTGTGTACTTTATTAACAATAATGTAAAATCACAGTGTTCCTTTTTAACAGAATAATCTTTAAACAAGATGGGATTTGTTGGATTATTAGCTTCAAAAAAAAACCAAAACTGAAGTCTGCACCTGAGATATCTCTGCACATGGGGATGGCTTGGATTGGACTGGAGGGTGGGAGAGGATCTCCCTTTCTTGCCTGGGGTCTGTTCTTCTGGACCTAAGTCCAACACTGCCTGGAGATCCACTCTGAGCAAACTCCAACTCCAGAGAGCACATTTTGAATACTTAAATTACTTCAGCAGTTTACACCATGTATTTTCTTCTCCTGGCTTTCTGTGAGGCAATAAGCTGCATGAGTTTCAATCCCAAGCTCCTTCCCTATGAATGCATGTTGCTTATGAGATGTGTTCCTTCCCTCTACCAGGATGGGGACTGTGTTTTTTGTGCCTCTTTTGAGATTAAAAGTAAAATGTCTGAGTTTGCCAAGGGCATTCAGCTATCCCCATCCCAAAGCAAGTCATTGGGACTCATATCCCATTGCCTAAATCCCTGAGACTCTATGAAAGCACAAATTGTTAGATGTGTCTAAGCTTTTAAAAGACTGTGGCTTCATCAGACTTTACATAAACAGCCTGGTGAAGTCTCAGACCCTTATGCGTTCCTGGAAATATAAAGTAAACCAGGAAATCAAGTGGAAAATCCAGGAGGTTATTATAAAAAATCCACAGCTCAATTATCGTTATAATAAACCTTACACCAGAGGTCATTTACATTCATGGTAATTAGGGAGGAAGGTTATGGTTTGAGAATAACTGTATATCACCTGAAGAGTTGTATTGCAGGAAACCTATACTTAACACTGCTACTTGAATTGGTGGTGCCAGCCTAGCAAGCAAAGTGAAATTGGGCTCATCTGGGATGCATAGAGCTCCTACAGACACTCACCCACAGCATTTACTTCCAATTCTTCCAAGATGGCAGGAGATCTGAGGCCAGCTAAGCCAGTCTCTGTCCCTCCCAGGTGGAGGAAGGAGTAGAGTGACTATAACGGAGCTACTGGAGGAGGGGAAGCTGTTTTGCATTGGAGGTGAGCTGGAGGAAGGGTGGTTCTCCAGGAGAGGTACTGTGTTTGGAGTTTGCTGCACTCTGAAGGGCTGAATGGGTGTAGAAGCTGTGGTATTCTGTCTGGTTTCTCCCTTTGATGAGCTTCAGTGTCTTTGGTGCTTAGAAGAAGAAAAAAAAGAAACAGAATGAGGTTATCTGAGTAAGGTCTATGGTCATGTTAGCTGTTTTCCTTTGCAAAGACTGTAGCCAGGCTTTGGGGGTCAAATAAGGAAGAGTCCAGGTTTGTGTGGTGTCCGATGTGGGGCTATGGCTTTTGGGGAGAGCTGGGAGCTCTGTTTTAAATGGTGGTCCTTACCTCATGTTTATGCAGGACTTCGTGCTGGTGGTTCTTTTAAAATTTCATTGTGAGAGTTCATGAAAACTATAACCTGGAAGCCCTGCCTGAATTTAGTAAAGTGGACCTCTTGCATGGGCTGGTGATCTCTCTATCCTGGGGCTCAATGAGCTTGGGTTTTGCTGTGCCTTAAACTCTGTCAGTAAAGGATTAATGAACTGCTACCTATAGGTACAAGTGTGTTATGATATAAGGGGAAGATGGTTATATGTGTTTAAAAGCACATCTGGGAGGAGATGAGGTGGTTACAAGCCCTGGTTAATGTTTTGTATTCCTGATAACTGACGGCTTGATAAGTTTTGAAGACCTTCATGTTTTTGAGCTGTTCATAAACTCTGTTGATGTGTCTGTAGCCTGAGCAGAGCTTTGTGCTAGCTTTTCATATTAATGAACCCTAGAAAAGTTAAAGTGGGATGTTTTCCTTGAAGGCCAGACTGAAAGGAGAAGGTAGTTTTGAGTGAAGAGGGCAAACAGTGCCACAGGATGGGCCTAACACTCTGAAGGAAATATATGATAATGTTTAAGTCGTCTTGCTACCTGGCCACAGACCAGCCTGTAAGAGTTAAACTTTCAGCACTTTGCCTTCAGGGAAGTCAACATTATTTACTGGATGTTTCTACTTAATTTGTTCTATATTTACTCTTACAGTAGAGGCTAAAATCCTGTATCGCTGCATTTTTAAGTGGAGTCAATTGTTATCTGTGGATGAAGAGAAGAATTTTGATATTTACTGGAAGGTATATGGGATTGTCATAGATCTGGAAGAATAAATATCTTGCCTACTTGTTATCACTTTTTAAATTTCACCTGTAAAGTCTATACAATCCACTAGATTAAATTTAGGGTAACAAAAAATGTTAAGGGCATAAATTTCTATTGATATTGTATTTCAGGTGGCCCTTTAATTTAAGCAGATGTGAACACATTTTTGCTGGTTTCTCATTCTCCTGGTGCTAATGCACAAGAATTTCTACAAAATTTGTCTAAAACACTAGTAGGAAGAATATTTTTTCTAATTAAAATGAGGAAGTAAATATATCCTTTATGCAGAACTTGGTACTGTCTTCAGATGCCTGTTGGGGATATTTTGGGTGTCATGGGAAGCATTGGAAATGGTGGAAATCTGAGCTTGGATCTGGTCTGAGTCTTTGGGAGACCAAAGGAGTCTCTGAAGAAAGCCTGTGGAGTTTCATTACTCATTCGTAGATGAGGGGAGTTTTGTCAAGTCCCTAAGGTCTAATGGGAAGAGTAACCAAGAACACAAACCTGGATGGATGGACCTAAAGTCTTTGGTATTGGCTCTGGCAAATGATGCTGTCAGGTGCTCTCTCCTTCAAAAATCCAGTGTAAAGGGAAAAAAAGCCTCATTTAAAAGAAGAAAGGTGAATAGAAAGGGGGGCATGTTGCATTGCATATTTTCCAGATGCACTTAGCAGGGGAAATGGTACCTGTTTGTGTCAATGTGGATTTGAGCCCTTAGTTGAGACGTGCTGAGGCTTCTTGCTGCTGGTGCCTTGAGACGGGGTGAGTACAAGGGAGTCTGGGGTCAGACAGATGGGAGGCTGGAGAAGGAAGGGACTTCTGTGCAGTGAGAACTGAGACAGTGGTTCAAAGCCAGTGAGGATTGAGTGAAGTGCGAAACTCCCTCTTTGCACTGTATGTCCCCACCCTGTGCATATGCATGTTGGTATAATGTGACATGAAAAATCCCATGGCT
Source organism: Ceyx melanurus (assembly GCA_024611195.1). NCBI lineage: Eukaryota > Metazoa > Chordata > Aves > Coraciiformes > Alcedinidae > Ceyx > Ceyx melanurus. The sequence continues at coordinate 5,161 of JANHGL010015827.1, read as the reverse complement.
ACTGCAGGTGATGTGGGCTGTACACTGAAAGACTTCAAACTCCACTTTATTCCACTTCCAGGGCCCCCAAATTGGTTATGGCAGCACCTAGTAAAAACAACTGAATGCTGTTTGTAGGCAGAGGCTTGGCCTCTCCAGCTAGTGAAGCTCCCCTGGGGTACCCTCTGTTTTCCCAGCAGTTCTGTCCTGCCAGTGTACTCTTCAGCTCCAGGAGCAGAGGGACACTGGCCCTGCTGGGTGCAGACTCATTCCTGTGTGTCTGCCAATAGTAGAGGTGGGAGGCGTGGGCTTTGATGAGGGACTGGTATGCAGATGATGGCTTTTGTCTCTGTTTACTGAAGTGCATCTTGTAACCAGACTCCTCCCCAGTGCACATCCCCCTTCCCACCCCCCCTACTGACAACCCCTCTGGATTGGGCTCCTTTACTAAAAATTGGTTGGGAATGAAGCGGGGGGGTGGGGAACTTTATTAGTGTTATACATTATTTTCCTTCTCTCCCTTCTCCCCCCTTCTTTTCCTGCATGATGAATTGCCTGGTACTGAGATGGTAGCTCCAGCCCAGGCACTTAGCAATCTCCTCCTGGTCCCTTGCACAGACAGATGGGATGGCCCATGTCTTGACCATGATTGATTAGCTGGAGAAAGCCTGTTGAGTGGAGTTCCATGAAGATTGATGCTTTCTCCTTCTAACAGCATTTCCAAAAAGTTTCTATTACATTTTGATTATGTTTATAGAATCTCACTGGTCTCCAGGAAGATTCAATCTTCTTTTTTCCCCCTCTCCCTTCTGTGCAATGTGTGTAACTTCCCTCCTGTGCATATGCTGTTCATCTGTCTCTTACCTTTATTTTCCTGAGGGTGGCTTCAGAGGTCTCTTAGGACAGTTCCCTTCCCATGTCACTTCTCTCCTCCCAGTAAAGGTACGTCCTTGCTAGCTGTTGCCCTCTGGTTTGTAAAGGCCACAGACAAAGTGGGAGTCCTAGCACTAGATGCTGCCTGCTCATATATGTCCCCTAAAAGATGAAAAGCAGGAGGGAGTATTATCTGTGATAGCTTGATGAACAGAAACATGAGACCAACAAGGGTGGTATGTGGATGAAGAACCACTGCTTCCCAGTGCAAGAGTCTGTGGCTCCTACCTGCCCACAAATATCTGCTTTGCCCTGCATGGATTCCCAGCAGCTGGAGGGCTTTGGCCAATTTAGCTTGCATCATCTTAGACGTAAATCCTTAAAAGCTGCAGGACCTTTGGAGGCTGGGGAAGGGGGCAGAAAGATGAGTTATCTCAGTACTGCAAGCTACCCTGGTGCAGCTGGGTGAGATGGACAGCAGAGAAAAACCCAGAGCTGGCTGTACTTCAGCATCACTGTAGGAAGAGGATTTTGGTTTAAAAGGGAAACTCAAGTCCTGTGGTGTGGTCTGGGGCTGCCCATCCAGGAAGAATAATATATTTTTTCAGTAGCTCTGTAGAATATGTAGATATGTGATAATTTGTAACTAATAACTTTGCTATAGTACTGAAAAATGTGTTCACTGCTGCACAGATGCAAAGATAAAGTTGGTCCCTGACATCAGATAAATCAAATTTTAAATGCTAGGCTTCTCCAAAGTGCTAAAAAGGAACCTTTTCAGCTGGTTTCTAATTGTAACAAATAACAAATCTTAAGCAAGTGTCTGTACTTGTTTTCCCTCCTTATTTAAACAGAGCTGGGTGTTTGTGCAACAAAAGTCAGAGACCTTGCTCTTACTGTGGCATCCTCTCTAGGATGCAGAGCCACTTCTCTGGTGCCACCTTGGCAAATGAGCAGGAGCTGCATGGGTTGAGCTGCGTGAACAGTCCTTTGAAGAGGCCTCAGGGTTGTGTGCACCTGTGTGGGCTGAGCACAATGTGATGGAATGGAAAACTGCTTGCGACTCCTATCTGTTGCTGTCCGTGTGGAGGAGGATAAAATTTGGCCTCTACCTTTCTCCTTTCCTTAGTTGAGAGATTGTGGGTCTGTCCTGGAATTCTGGATTTACGGCTGGGTAAAAGGGAGCATCTACCAAGATATGTTTGTGATGTTATAACCATCTCCTAACAGGGACCTCCTTCTCCAACTTTCAGAGTGCAATAGCAAAGGCAAGTAAATCAGGGCAGAATGTGCCATGCTGTAAGTGGTAAATAGAAGAATGGAACATCCAGCCAGTGGGTGCAGGCTGAGCCATGGGTGGGACCTGAGAGATGGCAGTTGTTCACTAAATGCCTCCAAAGGAGGGAGGGATTCAGGGAGCTGGTGCTGCCTGAGTGGTGAGCCTGTGTGGTTGCTGTGATGGCAATAACCTCTACCATGGGTATTGATTCATGTCTCTGTGTGCTTCTTAGGCTGAGAATCATGAACTCCCTCACACTTGAGGAAACTGAGATCAAAGGATTGATGAACACAGTTACTGAGGAGGCAGGTGACAGGCAAAGACAGGGCCAGTATTGCCACAGAAGAGCATTTTTAGGGCCCCACAAGCTGTGTGTGACCTTGGTGGGTCAGCAAGATGCTCTGGAGATGCTCTCCTTATTCCAGTACTGTCCGTTTGCCAGGACACTGGTGCAGCACCCCTGTTTCCAGACATCATCCCCTGTCAGCACTGTTTTAGCTACATGCTCAGCATTGACACAGCCTGTGTGAGTCTTGTAGGGGTGACAGAGTACCCCCATCACTTGCAGGCAATCCAGAGGGAATGTAGAACTTCATCAAGGCTATGTGTGGTATAGCCCTGCATCACTGGGTACAGGCGCACAGCCCATGTTCCTGATGGTGGAAATTGCTGGTATGTATTTGTTAGTACAAGCCAATGCAAAGACTTCTGCTTTTTTTTTTTTTTTTTCTGTGCCACTTTTGCTTTTGTAAAAAAATCAAGCTGGGCAGGAAGCCCATGATTTATCTTGAAGGGGCATGTGTATGGATTCCCTCTCCCTGGGCAGGAGATGGTGCAGTGCCTGGGAAGGCAGGTCTCAAAACCCCTGAGGTCTGATCCCCTCCCCATTATCTTGCCTGCCTGCCCCTGCCATACCAGGCTGTTTTGTAAAATATAGACCCCATTTTTTATTTCTGCATTTATTACAAATGCAAATTACAGATGAAAGCATCAACTACACAAACCATTACTCAGAGGAGCATCTTTCCAACTGCTGGACTTGGACTGAACAGCTTGTGGTTAATTTGCTATATAATCACTGCCTGCAACAGGAAAGCAAGTGCTTCAACTGTGCTAATATTATGAAAGGGGAAGTTAACCATAGAGATAAATTCTGAGGAGCTGCAGCTGGGATGAAAGAGGGAAATAAATGTAGCTGGAGTCCAGGCTCCAGGCTTGCAAAAGTGGCTGCTTGGCTATTTAAAGGGATAAAAGATAAGAGTTCAGGTTAAACATGTGTTTTTTGAAGTTGCTTTTAGCCTGAATCTATTTTCCCCAGAAGCAGGGAATCCCTGCAGCTCATTGACCTGTGGTCTGAGCAGTGGGACTGTGCACAGGCATGCAAATGTAATAAACTGACTGCACTGCCCTGATTTCTGGGTGGCTTCCCAGGGCAGCTGCTGTTTTGCGGAGGCAGACTTAGGCACTATGACACAAAGAAGATGAGCACATGATAATTTAGCTGGCAAAGATTTTTTTTTTATTATTATTATTATTTTTTACTGGGTAGGGGAGTTTTTCCCCCTAACACTGAAGTCTATGGTTTTGGCCTCTTGCAATAAAGCTAGGGAGACTGGGCTGTGAGGTGAAGCATCCTTGCTGTAGGGTGCTGTGGAAAGGGGTCAGTGTGATCTCCAGAAACAACCTGTGGTATGAAACAAGTCCACTGACCGTGACAGAAGATATGCTGAACTTGGGCAGAATGCCTCACTGAAGGAGCTGCACTGCCCTGGGACAGGGCCCTGCCTCTGTGCCCCATGGGCTGCCCTACCCTGAGCTGGCTCCTGCGCAGGAGGCTAATATTTAGACCTTCCCAAGTCCCCAGACCTCCTTACCTTTTCATTTCCGTGCCTCCAAATGTAATAGCAGTATAATACTCGTACTGTTTTGTAAAGTGCTCTAGGGATTAGAAAACATGCCTGTAGATTATCTCAGGATAAATCTGAAGTCTTGTCTTTCTTTTCTTTAGAGGCTTCTGAGAGGCAATAGCTACTAGATTAGTAGAGACAGGAGATGTGCATAGGAGTGGGAGAGTGAATCAGCTCAAGATGGGTGAGCTGGTTCTTATGAAGCAAGAGGCGGAGGTTCTTGCTGTGGGGGAAGCTGGAGGGCTCCCTGCAGTGGATCATTTTGCACAGGGGTGGTGATGTTCTCAAGCCCCAGTTCAGCCCCATCACTATGAATAAATTGTGCTGGCCATGCAATATACTTGGCACTGACAAGAGCCTGCCCTTGCCAGAAATGTGGCTAAGCAGCACCAGATGGAGGTGCCACTTCGCTTCCATGTGCTGGGATTTGGTTTGCTAGGACTTTCAGGTCATGAGGACATATAGCAAAGATGTGATGCTCAGTGCAGGTGGTGCTAGCACCTGATGAACTGGAGTTTTGAATGACTGAACAGGAGGGCTTTTTGGCTTTTCCAGGGCTGAGTTTGATTCCTGGACATTCTTAATTTTAGGGAAGTATCCCCTGGTCTTTTATTTTTAAATCCAAAACACTAAGTCCAAAAATTTTTAAATCCAAAGTCTTGAGATATGAGCATTTATCTTCTCAAGCAGATGGGTCAAAGCATTTTCCTTGCCTCCTATGTGTTTGCTTCGGACAGGGATAACTCCCAGCTCTTAACAACTGCAGCTCCAGAAGTTAATAATTAAACAGGATGGAGATGCTCAGGGTGCATATGTAAAGAACATCAGAGCCAGAGGCCCTGTATGGGCAGGGGAGTGGGCAGGAGGTGTTGTTTGGGGAGAGGAGGAAGAGAAAGTGAGGATGTCTGGACAATGGTGGGACTGTTGTATCAGTGCTGGCCTTGCAGTTTGACTCACCAGTCAAAACTGATGAGCTATGAACCTTTATGCTCAATCAGGAGAGGATGCTAAGGGGGGGGGGGGGGGGACACATCAAGGGGGGGCACAGAAAGGCCGCGTGTGGCAAGACCAATCTGCACCAAGTTCTTGGGACAGGGCGCAACTAATCTTCAATTGCGTGGGT
>JANHGL010015826.1:0-28002 GCA_024611195.1 Ceyx melanurus | reverse complement strand
TGGAGACATTCCAGCCCCCCCTGGATCTGTTCCTGGGTGACTTGGTCTAGGTGCCCCTGCTCTGGCAGGGGGGTTGACTGGATGATCTTCTAGCTCCCTTCCAACCCATGACATTCTGTGATTCTGTGACTGATCAGACCAGACCCTGTCACACACCATTTCAGCAAGCTGAAAAACAGCAGCAAGCAAACCACTTTTTTGACAATGGAAATTTCAGGTGGTTTAAAGAGATAAACCTCATTGCAGTAAGAGGCTGCTAAGGACAAGCAGGAGTGTCCTGATCAATCACATCACAGCAACCATTGTTGACTTGGTCATGGAATTCAAGTCCTGAATGAATCACTTAGATGCTACAAAATTAATTTAGCTTTGAATTCAAGTCTGATATGCAGAAACTTGATCTCAGCATTTGTATATACTATTGGGAAAAAAAACATCCAAACAAAACAAAACAAAACCAACAAAAAAACCCCAAAACCAAATGCAGAAATCACAACACAATGTAAAGAATATGAATTAATGCTACAGAGACTTATCCACAGAAGAATGTGTCTCTTTGTATTCTAAGTGACACTCCCAGAAGCATATTGCCTGGTAAGAGAAATGCTGCCATCAAAGGCAGATCAGCCACATAGCATATGAGTTACCAGGATATATTTCGAAGTGATGATCAAAGAGTGGGCAAAAATAGCACATCATCTAATTTTGAGGGTTTCAATTTTACAGCAAAAGACCTTTTAAGTGTTGCCAATAATTAAAAACAAAGGAAAAGCTCATAAATTAATGGAAGTAATGTCTGCACAAAGTGTGCAGTGTAGAAAAGTAAGCAGTTGCCTGTGTACCAATTACTGCAGGGTTAAGAACACAATAATTACTTCCTAAAATCATTTAAATAAATGCTTTTTTTTTTTTTTCAGTAATAGGCAGGCTGTTACTGAAAGTAGACATAAATGTCCTAAGTTTTATTATTAGAGAATTGTGAATATTTTATATAAATATAGATTAATGGAATTGGAACATGATACAATATATTTAGTATTTTTCATCCAAACACATTAGTTTATGCAACACTTAAGCATAAAAGTTAGGATCTGTCAATAAACTGGGGTTTTGTGCTCTTTCTACCTCAACCCAGAGGTTGCCAAATACCTCACAAGTGAGTTATTTCTTAGCAAAAGGAGTTTGAAAAGTTGCCATGTAAGCACTACATTTTTTTTCAGAGCTTGTTCCAAAACAAATGCTTAGCACTGAGAACACTTAAAGATTAAAAAAAGAAAAGTTAAAAAACTTCCTGAAACGTAGACACTTCAAAATATTCTAGATTTAAATTACTATAGCCTGAAACAACTCCACTGCTCTCAATGTGAGAGGAATTATGTTCTGTATATTCAGAAATATTACAGGATATCCATATTATGATAATTTTTTCAAACCTCTGCTTTCACTTCTTAAGGATTCATGAGCTGAAATTTATTTTTAACTTTTGCCCAAACCACTGGGGTTTTACATTATATGTATTTGAACTGAGGATACATTAAAATCTTCCAGGTTTTGAACCTCATCAAACCTTGCCATGAAAGAGGCAGAAGATCTGGATCCTGATAGAAGCACAAACAGGGCAAATTTGGGTCTGCTTTCTCTCCATGATTTTTCATACAGGTTTGGTAGAAAATTTACTCTGTCAGACTCCTGTTCCTGGTTGCTTATCAAGTTCTCTGCATTATTAATACAAAACCATCAACTCACATAGAGGGTTTTTCAAAGTTATTTTAAAATCACTTTAGTTTCTTGTGAAAATTTTGAAACAAAGCCATTCTGCTATCACATTTAGACAGGCATTCATCTTTTGCTGCATTGCATTAATTCACTACAGAGTGAGAATTACAAAAAGGATATGTTCTATAGTATGTGTAATTTATTCTGGTTTATTAGTTCATACCAAGTAGATTTTCCTCCCATAGGCCATTTAATTAACTTGTTCAAAGCCCAGTCATGTGAGGTGACAAATATGAAAGGTAAACTCATGTTTAAGAGAAACAACATACTGGGAAAGTACAGAGGAAAGATTCCCACTGGCAGAGGTGTCTTCTTGCATTTAGAAGCTGATTTTCCCATTGGTGTCTGGGAACAGTGTTGGAAATGAGGTTCAGAGCAGCAAGATGAGTCTATGATGTTAAAAAGCATTAGTTTCTACAGCAATCCTTACTGGGCTTTGCCCTTCAGTTGTGCCTCTGAGAAAACAAATTGAATTTCCTGATTTCAAATGGCAAACTCTGCTATTACATACTTTGTGATTTCAAAGAGCATCTGTCATCACACAAAGACAAATACATTTCTTGGAGAAACATCTGGTGCTTTTTTAAACAAGCCTCGGGCCAGGTCTGTGCAATGAATGAAATATGTACTATAGATAGACTCTTATTCAGTGTTGCTTTTCATTTAATCAACTGTGTGTGGAATGTTTGTACTGCATTAACTAGCTCTCAGATATTGGCTTCCCTACCACTCTGGGCAACTGTTGCTTTAAATTGTGCTTTAAATATAGCAACCAACGGCAGTAAATCAGCTTTTCTTGAGCCTTGAAGGATATCAGCAGGAAAGATGTTCACAGACTTTTTTTTTTTTAAGAAGGCAAGTGTTTAGCCTGTGTGCTCATGAAGAACTAGCTCTGTTTTATTATTTTATTATTATTAATAATAAGCTCTGTTTATTTGGCTGTCTGAATTTGCAGTAGAGAAAAGACTATACATCCAACCCCACCCCTCAACTGCATTAATATAAAAAATCTGTACTGTAGCTCAGAAAAGAATACAGAGCAGGCTAATGAGAATGGTAGCAACCCTGAAGCCCCATTGCTCAGATTTTGATTGTTTTCTTGGACACTTCTCTCTGTGATGCTGTTAAACCAGCCAGCAACCAGCTCCTTACCTTCCAATGAGGTCTCACAAACTCATTGGTAACTTTGCCCTCATACCAGAACTCAGAGCAGAGCAGTGATGGATGCTGAAGAGCTCCTTGATTGCTTTCTGTAGGTAGTCCTTGGAGTGTCTCCTGTTTTTCACAAGAAATTTATGGATGGGGGCATTGGTCACACACATGCTGCAGGGAAAATGATCAATGGCATCCTCAAAGGTAGAATGAAAAGCCAAAAAGAGAGAATGTCAGCACAAGGATGGAAAAGAGGTAAAGTGGAATGATGAATATGAGATTCATACCTGGGACAACACTTCCTACTTTTCTTGAAATGAAGGTGCTGTGCTCTGGTTTTGATTCTGTTGACTCTATTGGTGTGATATTGGTTCTAATATTTCCAAAGACTGGTTTCTAGATGTGCTGCAGGCACATCTCACTGTGCATCTTCTTGGACTTACACTACCCTTGAAAGGCACAGTGGTCAGAACTGTCCAATCCATTTACCCTGCCCTTCTTTTGCTGTAGGGGAAACACAGCATTTCATCTGCATCCTCTGCAGTCATGTCCTGCTTTTAGGTGAATGGTTCAGCAGTCAAAAAAGCAACTAGTACTCTAATGTAAATGTGCTGCATACATTTGGAGGACAAGGAATCAAAATATCATGTATGCATAAATAGATGTCATAAAGCACTGTCCTGGTTTGAGTGAGAACTGAACAAATTCTGTTCAGTGATTTGGCTTTTTCAGCTTAGGTTTTCTAACTAGCTGCACTGGTCTGGGCTGCCCTGACCCTAAACTGTGACAAGCACTTAAAAAACCCACTAAATAGCAGAATCAAGCTTATTGTATGTCTACATTCAAAACAAAACAAAACAAAGTGGACAAATAAGACCTCAGAATGCATAAACAAATAGTTGTAACTCAGATACAAAGATCAATTCCTAGGCAATGTCACATCCTTCCAGTTGAAGTGTCTATTACAATACTGTCTTCAAATTAAATTTTCTAAGCCCATACTCATTGAGGCTGAGTGTCAATGAGAAAATAATTGCTTCAAGTGGGAATGAATGCTTAAAGGCACAACATAATCTCAGACTAACAGGAGGCACAAAGTTACTTCCATGAATAGGAAATATTTTTAAAGGAAATTTGGCACCAGATGCTTAAAAGTTTTACCATCATTTCAAATATAATAGCCATTAGTCCAGGAATGTGTGATTACATGTCTAAGATGAAACAATTATTCTCTGCTTTCAAAAAACATGTGAATATTTAAAGACTATAGAATCATGTAGGTTGGAAAATATCTTTAAGGTCACAAAGTCTGTTTACCCAAAACTGTCTGTTCAAGCAGGTCATTCTTCTCCACTCTCTTGCCTTTCAACACATGACCTGCTCCTGCACCTTTAAATGTCCTTCCTGAAGGATGCCCAGCCTTCCTGGGCTTCTTAGCTCTTCCAAAACAGGCCAAGATCTGCCCTCAGGATGACAAATAGCAGTGGTCACAGCAGCAGCCACGAGTTTCCATGATCTTTTCTTTTCTGACCATCATCTTTACCCAGTTTTCTTGGTATAAAATTAACCTATGATCCAAAAAGTATTCCTTCTCACGCTAGTGGAAGCATAGAACAGTCATCAGTGGTCAAGTTGGGATTCCAGGTCAGCTATAGTTCAGACAAATTCAATTATACAAATGAAATAACAAAATTACTTAATTTCCTTGATGCTGTTCCCATAATGTAAAGTTATCAGACTACAACAAAAGGTTAAATAGTCTGAATTATAGGCCAGAATTATGGATGGCTGCAATGTATGGATGCAAATAAAAGTGGTGGGGATTTAAAATACAGGGAACTGCAATTATTTTGTTTTTAATTAATGTAAAGGTAAGAAATATCTAAGAACAGATAAGACGAGTCATCTAACTGTAAAGTAAATATATTAAATGTCCCATAAATGTGTTCCATAAAGGAAGATGTGGGGAGATTACAGGATTCAGACTAAGGCATAGATGTTTTCTTATCCTAAAGTTTGGGATTTTTTTAAAAATCCCTTTAATTTCCTCATTCTTTATTGCAGAGAGAGTGTGGTCTTACACACAGTTTGATACAGTTCAATGACTAGTATGTGGAAGGTATGTTGAAAGATATTTCTTTTGTCTTTTTAACCAGAAATTGACCTCATGGAAGTATTCCCCATAATGCCTACCAATAAATGAGAAGCTCTGGACTTATTGAAAGAAAACACAATTGTCACTGAAAAGAAATTACTATGTCAAGAAAATACCACAATATGCTGATACACATATTTATAACTCCAGTAATTTAAAGAAAAATTATCATATTTTCTTTTTTTTCTCCAGGTCCAAGTCTCTATTTTGACAAAACTGTTCCAGTGTTAAAACTGGTTAAGGTACTTATTTATCTTCAGAGTATTTACATTAAAACCACTTTATCCCATAAAATGTATTTCCATCAAATCTTACTGAAAGCATAATAGTTTTGTCAGAAAATGCTCCTGGGGAAAAAAAAAATAAAAAAAATCAGTACCTATTAGTATTAAATGAAAAGAAAACCTATTATTGGAAAAAAATTTAACATCATTCAGGTTTTAACTGGATAAATAATCAAAAAAAAAATCACCCCTCTTCTAAAGAATTTAGATGTTAAGAAGACACCTATGTAGAATGTTTTCCAAATTGAAGAACAACATAAATCTAAGCAAGGACAAAACCCAAGATATTGCAAATAAAACTGAAATTGTCATTTAATTAATCCCACATTTATAATCTGTTCTTTGAGTGTTTATGTTAATTTGTTTTAGCTTGATAAGATCAACAATTTAAAGTGGATTAATATAACCATGCAAAGAGACATACAACATGCAGGCATAATGTAATAAAATATGCAATAAAGTAAAATAAATTACTTTAGTGCTTCTTTCTTGACCATATATTAGAGACTTTAGATTTAAAGAGTTAGAAATGGAAAAATAAATGTTTTGTGACAAATTAAATAATAACCTAGAAGGACATTTAAGGAGGAGTTTTTTCACTGTGAGGGTAACAGAACATGGGAACAGGCTGCCCAGGGAGGTTGTGGAGTCTCCTGCTCTGGAGACACTCAGGACCCACCTGGATCTGTTCCTGGGTGACTTGGTCTAGGTGCCCCTGCTCTGGCAGGGGGGTTGGACTGGATGATCTTCTAGCTCCCTTCCAACCCCTGACATCCTGTGATTCTGTGACAAAGAAAATTAAGGACCATATATGAAACCCATTAATAGTTAAATATAGATGAGTTATAAATACAAGTTAAAGTTATTTTGTTAGATAAGGATTAAGAAATAGAGAATGTGTAGTAAAATCTTCAAATGCTCTTGTAAGCTCAGACAGAAAACCATATCTACAATACAAACCCAAATGCTAACTTTTGGGCATTTTTCTACATCCTCTTAACAGTGCTGCTCAAGTACCATGTCTGTCCTGTTATTTATGCTGCTATGCAAACATCATTACCCACACTGTAAACCTCAGGAACTGAAGCACAGCACAGTGAGGATGGGAAGAGAGTGAGTCAAATTTTCCTTTCTTCAGACAGCAGTTTTGAAACTCTGTTCCTGCTGGCTTGGTCTGTGACTCACTCTGATCCTGGAGACAGTCCCAGTGCTGTAATCTAGGAACATCCTACCCCAAGCTCCCTGCTGTTAGCCAGTCCTGTGGTTAATTGTGCTCCTAAGCATCCACTGTCCTCCTAGGGCTTCCCTGTCTAATCAGAGAATGTCTCAATCTGTCTTCTTACATCTCTCTTTTTCCTCCATTCTACATAAACATTCTTTGATGTCAGATGGCCCAGCAACTAAATATGTCTCTCTGCTATATAAGGACATCTCTCTGATTCTCCTTTCAGTCCACCACTTTTTATTCTTGTGCAAGACCTAAATCCTTTCTATTCTTTTAGAAAATGTCTTATTTTGTCAGTTATAACTTTTTCATCTGGTCACAGATTTTCTACTCTTTGCTTAAAAAAAAAAATAAATTAAAATTATATAGTTGGAGGAATCATTTGTCAACATTACTAACTATTCCCATCTAAAGTCCCAACATGACTGGGGCTTTCTCTTGCTTTAGCAGGTACCTCATAAAGCCCTAATCAATTCACAGATGTCTCTCAGCACATTGATAGAGTTCATAACTTTATCATGTCACCCAGAACTTGGCAGCAGAAATCTTGCATGAAGAGACATCAATGAAATCCCAATAAATAGAAATAATTTACAGCATATGCATTCATTTAATGTATTAAATGATTGCTATTAGTTATTATGGAATAAAATTGTTCACAGCAAGTGTTATTAAGCCATATATCAGATATAAAATTTATAGATAATATGTAATGGAACTAAAAAAAATATTGTTTTGTAAAACTTCAGTTTTACATGGAAGTTTGGAAACTTGTAAATTCTTATGAAAAAGATTAAAGTCTGCTTTGGGTTTTTTTCAGTTAGCTCAGGTAGATGTCATTTTCCATACTAGTTTCTTAAAACACAAGCATGTTAAAGACATCAAACCATGCAAGAAATCTCAGTTCTTTTTAGTTAAAACCAAATTTAGCAGAAAGGTGTGGTTGAGAAATTTCTGGTTTTAGTCAGGACTTAACCACATACTTCAATAATGAGCCAAAAAAAGTAAAACTTCAGAATACAAAAAACAATTCAGTACTGTAAAACATACCAGGTACTTTCTGAGGCAGAGTGTTTATACAGTACTGACTGTAACATTGAAGTGTACCACAGTTATTTATGTGGTCAACCAGTTTAAGAGTAGCAAAGGGAACACAGTTGCTTAGTGGAATTGTTTTCCTCTCTTTTCACCAGGTCAGAATGTATAATTATGATTATCCAGCCTGGTCAATTCCACGGCCCTCTTGCAGCATTTTAGTTTTGCTCCTTTGAAGCCCAGAACTGCTTGTCAGGCTAGAACAACTCTTCTTTATCTTTTCTTTTTTTTCTTTTTTTTTTTTTTTTGAAAGATGGTTAGAGAATTTATTCCAAATATTTACATAAACCATCTTGAGAAGAAAACAGAATGTAGATAGTAGTTATAAAAAAGTTTATTTGTAAAGGCTGACTTTGGAGTCACTTCCTATCTGAAGAGAAGGAACAGAAAACAGTGAACTAAAATCTGTGAACAAACTGATTATCAGGTGGTCATTGATGCTAAATACTCTTAATTTACCCAGGGGAAGAAATGTTATGAAGCTTGCTGTGACTAAGTGAAAAAGTAAGTTTCTGTCAGAATGCTGGAACAGACCTCTGATGTCATCAAGTCCAGCCTAAGACCTGACACCACGACACCAGCTAGACCATGGCACTAAGTGCCACATCCAATCTTTCCTTAAACACCACTGGGGATGGCGACTCCACCGCCTCCCTGGGCAGCCCATTCCAGTGTCTAATGACTCTTTCCATAAGGAATTGCTTCCTAATATCCAACCTAAACCTCCCCTGGTGCAGCTTCAGACCATGGCCTCTTGTCCTGTCACTGTTTACCTGGGAGAAGACTCCAGCCCCACTTGCCTACAACTTCTTTTCAGGTAGTTGTGGAGAGTGATGAGGTCTCCCCTGAGTGTCCTCTTCTTCAGGCTGAACAGCTCCAGCTCCCTCAGCCTCTCCTCATCAGACTTTTCCTTCAGTCCCTTCACCAGTCTCATTGCTCTCCTCTGGACCTCTAGCCCCTCAATGTCCTTCTGGAAGTGCAGGGCCCAGAAGTGCTCACAGCACTCAATACGAGGCCTCACCAGTGCCAGACACAGAGGGAGAATCCCATCCCTAGTCCTGCTGGCCACTCTATCCTGATCCAAGCCAAGATCCCATTGGCCTTCCATGCCAGCTGGGCACACACTGGCTCATCTTCAGCTGTTTTTCAACCAGTACTCCCAAATTCCTCTCAGCCAAGCCGCTCTCTAGCCACCCACCTCCAGTCTGTAGCTGCAGGGGGTTACTGTGGCCAAGTGTAGGCCCCGGCACTTGGCCGTGTTGAACTTCATCCCATTGGCCTCAGCCCATCGACCCAGCCTGGCCAGTTCCCTCTGCAGCATCTCCTGCCCTCCAGGACATCAACACTCTTTCAACTTAGTGTCGTCTTCAAATGTCCTAAGGGTAGACTCGATCCCCTCATCCAGATCATTGTGTTGAATGGAACTGGGCCCAGTGCTGAACCCTGGGGGACACCACTAGTCACTGGACACCAACTGGATGTGGCACCATTGGCAACCACTCTCTGTGCCCTGTCACCCAGCCAGTGTTTAACCCAGCACAGGGTCACCTGTCTAGGCCACTTGCTGTCAGCTTCTCCAGGAGGATGCTGTGGGGAATGTGTCAATGGCTCTGCTGAGGTCTAGGTAGACACAACCACAGCCTTCCCCTCATCTCTCTGGTGAGTTAGTCACAGAACAAAATCCTTCCTAAACCCATGTTGACTGGACCTGAGGCCCTGGTTGCCTTGCATGTGCTGCTCAATGGCACTCAGGATGATCTGTTCCATAACCTTCCCGGGCACTGAGGTCAGGCTGACAGACCTAGAGTTTTCCAGATCCTCTTTCTGTTCCTTTTTGTGGATGGGTATCACATTGGCCAACCTTCAGTCAGCTGGGACCTCCCCAGTTAGCCAGGACTGGTGTAAATGATGGAGAGTGGCTTAGCCAGCTCTTGTGCCAACTCCCTAAGGACCATGGGGTGAATCCCATCCAGATCCATAGACTTGTGAGGATCTGAGTGGCACAGCAGCTCACTAACTACTTCCTCCTGGATCAGAGTCAAGATCTAAATATACCTAAGAAATTCAGAGTCTTGATTTTATGTTCTCATACTATTATTTAACTAGATAGTTACATTGGAAGTGCAGGTTTCTATGTAGGAGTATATCCTTAGCAAACAAACAAGGAAGACTGATAATAAATAGGAATGCCAGAATGATAAAGAAAATACACAGCATTTATGTCTTTTATTAACAAAATTTGAAGCTTGATACCTTGGAAGATTCATGTTTTGCTCCAAATCTAGAATTAATGCCATTAGGAACTAAATAAAATAACATGTTCTTTTCAGAGAACCCAGCTGAATCCTCAAATGTAAAGAATTAGTTGACTTTAAATGTGCCTTAGTCAAATGGCTGACACCAAAGTGTTAGAGATTTAAGTAACATCAGATATGTTGTCCAGCTACTACTACACACTGCAATGATGTCACATGCAGTTAATAATTCTTTCCAAGTTAAGTCCTGCTACTCTTTGTCACAAGTTATGACAGTCACTCACAGGGATTTTATACAGTAAATTGGTGTCCAAAGTACCTGAAAATACAAACAAAAAGATCAATTCCAGGAAAAGTTCACACTGTTTGCTACAATTACCATTGACTGTTAAAGATAATGTCAATGTGCAGGATCTGAAGAAAAACAATCCAGGATATGCCTCATGTTCTGTAACATATGCTAGACTAATGCCACAGGACAAAAACGATAAGGTCTTACAAAATGTCACTTCATGCTGAATTTTATTTACTGTTGTTGGCAATTAAGCATGTAAAAATAGGCTGTTTATACTATAAGGGTTTCTAAAGATGTGTCATATGTTCACGGTTAAATATGCTAAATGTCACATTAAAGCTGACATGGCTATGGCTCAAGGCAAAACCACTGTCAAGCTTCCTATGACCCAGAGATGTGGTATATGTCATCAATCTGATTGTTTCTGTTTAACTGTAGCTTATAGTGCATAATATTATGCATCAAATGTCCTGAAAAAGTGCTGCTTGCCATGAGAGAATTCTTCCTTCCCTTTTGCTATTCAATTATAGTGAAGTCTTGTTACAGATGCTGACAGATATTGAGGATATGTTTCAGTTAGTGCTAGCTTCCCTTTTACTAGCAAATACATATTTATATAAATATATGAGAAAAATAGCAACTGGAATAAAGTGAGATACTGTGGAGGCATACTCCTCAGAGAAAATCAATAGCACCACACTGTGTAACCTTACTATAATGTGTAGATTTCTGGTAGAAGTTGTGAATGCATGTGAAAACTAAGATTTTTCTGCTAAAGTCTTGTTAGATTGCTTATGGATCAGCTGAAAGTGCTCTTTTGATGACATTTTCCACCCCCAGGCATTGGCTTTGTCCTTTTATTAGTGAAGAGAATCAGAGCCTTTAAGAAAAAAGTTTAAAGAATCTTCAGTAGCAGTTGACTCAGAAGACTACCTCTAGAACAAACCATTTTGAGTGGTGATTTATAGTGTTTTAATTAGCCTTAATATAGGGCTTTTTAACACAGCTGGACATGCATTGCAGTTGTACTGAGAGTTTGTGCTTGCTGGCAGATAACATATTGGTTTTTGCCAGATAGATTTCTATCACCACTAGTAACTTTTTTTTCCATTAAGTGGGATATTTATAAGCACTGTTTCAGGCACGCATTTGCAGTATAAGTTATCACCCATTAAAGCCTCTAGGAACCCTTCCAGTTCATCCTAGAAAATAAGCATTTTTCATGGTTTTATTGTAGTTGTAGAAATTAATGACAAAAAAACTAAGAAGTCTTGATTTGGACTAGATTGAGCCCTTGAGTATTGTTTGATGTTACTTTCAGAGAAGACCCAAGAATTATTTTTAATATGATGTCATAAAATGCCTTTCTGGTTTCCACAGAAAGAAGCTAATATGTCTAGGGCAAAACCAAAACTACCAAGTGATCTAACCAGCACTCATTGAGAAAGCTTTGATGAAGCCATTTGGTATCAGAAGACAACTCCTTACTGTAATCATGACCACTCCAGCCATTATTTCTTTCACTAAAACAGAAAAATGTCCTGACAAATATAAAAATTTATGTGTTTTAGCTACAGAATGAAATGTTTGGCATTAAATACCTTTTTTTTTTTGCCTAATAAGGAGGTAGAGGCACCAGTATAGCACATTGCAATGGGAACTTTTATTTGTTTCTCCAGCAAACAATACTTATTTGCTCCCAGCACATAAGGAATTTTAACTTCTGGAGTTTTTGTTCCAAACTGGAGCCAAAAAAGAATGTTCCCATCCAATGGCTTTTCATAAAACAGATTTTCCATCCTCAGTACATAAATGAAATGCACTGTGCAAACTAGTATCCTAGTGTCCCATGCAACTCTATGGCTAAAGGCACCAAATTTCCAACATATTCCCTGACATCTGCAATGAGTAATTCCCTTGTTCTGGACAGTTTAGGTGCTTCAGCATCTCATGGTCACTAAGCCCAAGACAGCCTCCAACCATCACATCACCCACCAAACCTCTGTCAGTAAATAGCAGATCTAGTACCTTTCCTGGTGGGGAAACATCCCCCAAATATATGCAAGGCTGACAAAATGAAAGGCACATTCCCATGTGTTTTTAGCACATTACCAAGTTTTACAACACAGAAAATGCTAAACATGTTTTATAATTGTCTGTGAAGAAGTGTGTTACACTGTCTTCATGCTCTCTTTGCATTTTTGGAGGCAGTGGCAGATAAAAAGTCATTTTTATGTTACTCTTTAAGTGCAGTGAGAGGCACAGGTCTTATGCCTCCATAAGGAAGTCATTGAAATAAGAAAATGATGTAAATTGCAGACCTAGAATCTGTTTTCCTGAAAAATGAGCAGGGCTCTAAAGTTAAGCTGCTACTACTGACTTAATGTGAAATATATGTTTACAGCTGAGGTTAGGATTTGGCACTTCTGGGGCTGAAATTCACGAGCAAAACTAGCAGAAGAATGTATGTAACAGAAAAGAAACCAGCTTATTTTACTTCTGCATACATTCCCCAACTCTGCAAAATAGTTCAGCTGACATAACTGGATGACTTTTTGCATTGTGTAAGAATCATAAAACAGGTTAGCTGCTTTTGATAAAAGAGAATCTGCCTCCTGGGGGGAAATTAAATTATACTTGACAGCTAAGAAGCATCCACATGAAAACAAAAAAAACAAAAACAAAAAAAAAGGTAAGAATCAAAGCAAGTTGCAGCATTCCAGATCTCTTCCAAAAGCATTTTGATGTGATTCATACCAAGCACAGGCTGAAATCTTAGCTTGTTTCCGAACACCTACTATAATCTGTTTCCACATAGACTGCTTCAACAACTGCCACCCCTTGAATCAAGCATCTGTACCTGTGCTTACACCAACAGGCAGCTTCTTCAGCTCTTTTTGATCTCTGCTCATGACTGAGCTCAGAGCAGATGTGTAGGTGCAGTCCTTGCTGGGTCTGCTTCTCACTGTGACTTGGTACTCCCTGACAATTTTCCTAACGGAGATAAAATCAACATGCCTTTGCATGTCTGTGTCAGATTTTAGTCAAGCAGTGTTTATTGTGATCATAGATAAGATTATTTAGAATGCAGAGAAGGAAATAAAGGTGTAGAAAATAGAATTAATGGCAAACTACTAGTTAATGCCAAGAAGCAGCAAATGAGTATATTCCAGTCTCATCACAGTGTCTTCACAGACAGAATATTGTCAAGCCGTGCATGTATAAATATATTTGTTGCTAGTGATTAAAACTGCATAAATGAAGTAATAAAATTCTTATTTAAAAATATTATTCTGTGCAAATGAATTATAGACAGTAAGTAGAAAAGAGAAAAAGAAATAAAGATCAGACAAAGCTGAAGCAATGTACTCAAAGGAAGTATCAACATGAGAGCTGAGGGAACCCTAACATTTTTCTTCTATTTTTTTACAGGATGCAACTGTTCAGTTCTGTGATCTGAAATGTGCTGTTTTCCATGGAATTAGACACACTGACATTGGTCTTGGTAAGAGATATTTTGATTTTTTTCCCTTCTGTTAAGATCACTTCTTGTTCCATTTTCACAGACTGTGTTTAAAACAAAGTTGGCTGAGGGGTTTTTCTAAGTGTGTTCTTGCTGCAAAATGCCATTTCTTCTAAATCAGCTCTTTTTATGAGAATGAACAAGCTTCAACTTGACACTAGGCTCTTGGCCATACTATTCTTGAAGGCATTTCATGTTTTATTAATAGTAATTCATACAGACTGGGGAGAGAACACTGATTGAAGCAATTGCCTCATGTTCACCTCCCTTATCTGCTACTGTCAGTGCTGAGGTGAATGCTCTGCCTAGCCTGTGATACTGGGAAGGGTTTTCTCCACCTCTGTTCTACAATAAACAACCTTTCACTAATTTTTTTTTTTCAAAATCTTGGAAAAGTCTCAATGGTATCCCCAGGTTTGTATGCCTCTTTCTATTCTAGTTATACTCTCAGATGAAAACCAGAATGGAAAGGTGCTTCCCATGCCACCTGACAGATTTGCTTCTGTCCCTCCAAGTTCCCATTGCTTCCAATAGTCATTGTGGGGCTAAGGCTGCCACATTTTTAGGCTTTTGAAAAGCTCTGAGTGAGGTTTTGCCTCCAAGTCCTGCTCCTGACATACATTTGAAATGAATTCTTTCAGATGCAAAGCCATGAGAGCATATAAAACATTCCCAGCAACCTGAATCAGTGATGAACTGTGTATATTTTAACCTTCAGTGACTACCATCTTATTGCAATATTCTGCTATTAGGCTGACCAAGCAGTTTGACTTTGCAATCACAGCCAGCAAAATGTAAGCATTCATAGGGAGCTGTCTATGGGATAGGAATTTAAATGGGAGAAAAGATTTCTCCTTAAACCTTATTTAATATAAAAACAAAACCAAAACCAAAATAAAAATGCACCACCTTAAGGTTACGAAAGCTAAGACAATTAGAAAATTTCATAGCACTATGTTGCTGATTATTTTCTTGTATTTACCCAAGATTCTTCACTTGCTGAGTGGCTTCCAGAATAAACTAGGAAAAATAATTACAGGTTTTAACAAGAACTGTTAGGCAGCCCTCTGACCCTTTATCTTACTGCCAAACAAGGTTCTCATCTTCCTCCAAATGCAGCTTACATGTATTGGAAGAAAGCTAGCCCATGACAATTGAAATTTAACTGTCCAAACAGATTTTTTTATCATTTTTTGAATTAGGTACAAGAGTAAGAAATGATAAAGAATACAGGAATGATGGTATAGTACACTGTCCCCAAGCAGCTCTTGTTTTACTCTAGTATTTCCTTTCCATCCATGCTTTTATGTCCTCTCAGTCTTAGAGATTCTGAAGGAAACAACTTGTGGGAAAAATATTTCCTAGTAGTGATGATGGGCTACACAGCTTTTTTTGAACTGCCTTTAGGTGGAAAAAGTAAGAGAAGAAATGTGCAATTTTTCATAATCTTAACAAAAATAAAATCTGATAATTTACAGGTAAACCAATGTGGGGTTTATCTCTATTATCTGTATGTAAATAGGTCTTTATGCTGCTTGCTGGTTGCTAAATATAATCTAAGTGCACGGATGTTTTTCTTTTTTGATTTTTTTTTCCATTGTTAAAAGAAATGATATGGTACAAACCACAACACACTGTACAGTAGGAAGGCCAGTTCTTCAGAAATGCCAGTAATTGCAGAGCAGGTAGCAAAGCATGCAAATGATTCTGTGAATTTCAGCTGCTCACCAATATTTAGGGCTTTTCAAAGAGAAATAGCAGCCCTTCAAACTGTAGACAAGGTTTTGCTTCTCAGGTGGTAACTGAGGTTATTTTCTTCCAGTTGATCTTGATGGATAGTCTCACAATCATCTGTTTCCTCAGATTTCTTCCTTTTCAAAAAACCAGTAATAGCTATTAGTTTTTACACTGTAAAGCCTTCAAGCCTGCTTATACATCAGAAATCCCAGCCTGCAGCAAATAAAATTAAAAAGAGGTGTTGATTTTACAATCAGTCCTTGGTAAGCAGTTCAGAAGTCTGTCGCATGAAAGATACCCATGATTTCCTTCTCCTCTCATCCTCAACATTAGTTCTAGCCATAGAAGATTTTCAGAGACAATGGTTAGCTTCCAGAGCAGAGTAAAGCCTCTTTTTTATTTATTTATTTTTATAATAATCTCTGTGGAGACCAGTCAGGCATGGTCTGGAGGTCATAAAGCTACCACAAGGCTCAGCTGGGATAGAGAGCTTCCAGGAATTTTTTTTATTTCTTAGAAGTGAGGAGTGGAATTTCCTTTATCAGATCTGGAAGAAGAAATAAAGCTAAAATTGAAAATCAGATGAATGGGAGACATCAGCCTAATGGAGGGTGGTGTCAAAATCATCAATCTTCAGACAAGCCAGCAAGTGGAAGCAGGGTAACCTGTAAAGACAATCATCACTGTAAACCTGTTACATCATATTAAACATGTAAATCTCCATCACTGCTAGAGCTTTCCTCAGGATCAGTAGGAATTGCCACAGCAGCCTCTATGTCATTTACTGCTAAAAGGGAAAGGCAAGCTCTCTGTGCAACTGCAAGTTGTTATGGGACCTTATACCCATCCCTGCTGAAGTCTTATCAAGCTGACAGCTGTTAGAAATAACAAGAGGCACAAGTGGTGAGTGTGTGAAACACCAGCTTTTGGGAAGCCTTGCCACAGACCCTTTGTGTGCAGAACTGAGGAGATTGGAACTCACAGTTTCAGATTATTATTGTCTGCTGATATGCATGAGCAACTGTCACTAGTTGCAATAGCACTTGTATGCATTTTTCTGCAGGGGAATGTCTGTCCCCAACCCCTGTGCCACAGCCATGGACTGTGCAGGAGAAGGAGGCATGTGGAAAGGCTGGCTGCATGTGGAAAGGCTGTCTTAGAACTGGTATCATAACTAATACTCATCTTTGGTAAGAAATAGCTATCCAGGAACAACAGTTTGATTAAGAAACCATCCTGTGAAGCTATCTGCCCGATCCTGAAAGGCTTGCACTAACCACACCTCCTCCCCTCCATCTGTTCTTTGTATTCCTGATAGCCACTGACATCTTAGATTTTCCAGACACCAGTTCCAGATTACAGGTATGTTTCAGTTCCAGATTACAGGTATGTTTCAGTTCCAGATTACAGGTATGTTTCAGCTCCAGATTACAGGTATGTTTCAGCTCCAGATTACAGGTATGTTTCAGTGACTCTGGACTAACCTAGAAGTACTGGCAGTGCTGAGTAGCTCCCCTCTGGCTACCAACCAGCTATCCTCAGCAGAGCAGCTTCTCTGATCATCATCCAATGACCTCATGGTGTTTGGCAATGCATCCAGGCTGAGCCAGCAGCATGTTCTATATTACTGCTGAACACTTAAAGCTTGGCTGTAGGCATCTACACTTGCAGGGAGATTTCTGCTGCCATGATATTCTGAAGACAGTAAAAACCCAACAGTGAGGCACTGGGCATGAGGCATAGTGTACATGTCTGCCAGCTGCAGGTCAGTTTGGTGCTGAGTGAGGCATGGTCTGTGCTTTGAACACAGTGCAGAGCTAGCCATGGAGACAGGAGAGCCATGGAGAGATGATAAAACCTTGCTGAATTAACTCAAATCAAAATGGAAAGCCAGACTGTAAGTGTGCCTTGGACATTGCTGCCTGATGTAGAACATCATAATAGATAGAAAGGAAATATCAGATTTAATTTATTAAGAGGAGGTAGTTTAACTGTAATATGGTCATTGCACAGCCTATTTGAAGCAAGAGGGACAGGGTTTTTACCTCTTCTAAAGTATACATCATTCCAGGGGGGTAAATAAACTCTGACTCAGAGCAGAGTCCTTTTTTTCTTCATTCTATGCATTAATTTTATCTGGGGGTTTTTTGTTTGTTTTTCTTTTTTTCATGTTTATTCATTGGAAAGGGGAAATTTGCAGATAAGGAAGCTGTGGAGTCTTTTTTTCTTTTAACTTTAAAAAGTTTCCAACACAAACAAAGCCCCATTCACTGCAGAAATGTTATTTCAATAAAGACATTTGCTGTGAATTTCCATAACTTACTTCTCTGTTTCTCACTACTCTTTGGAAAAACAAACAAAAACACAAACAAACAAAAAATTAGAGAATTGATTCCAAGCGAAAGGGTTTAATTTATCTGCCACATATTCTGCTGACAACTGCAGACCTGCCTTGTTTTTAAAAATAACTCTCTCTTCTCAATTCTATTGAAAATTCCAGCTTAGAATTTTTTTACTTTGAAAGAAAAAGTCATAACCTTTGTTAATGCTTATTACTGGGTTTGAATTGCATTTTCCTGGATCTTACAAGCCACCAAACCAACCCCTGAACAGAGATTACATTTTCTTCCTCACCCTTTTCTGCAGATATGGGGTTGTCAAGACATCACAATGTTAATTTCTTCACTTTCCCAACACAATAGGAGTGTAAATATTTCTTAAGTTACATGACAAGAAACTGAATTTTAAAGATATGACAGGAATTTTGAAGCTAAATTGACAGAATCTGATTTTCAAAGTTACTTATAAAAGGAGTTTGGGTTGCTGAGCACCACAGTTAATGTATTCTGTGTGGTTTCAAGGGAAAATATATATTTTTAAAAGCTAAGACCATTGGGGCTACAATCTATAAGGACTTTGGCTTCACTGTCAGACTTGTACTGGAACTGCAGCACTCACTAGGCTTTTTTAAACTACATATTTTTAATATCTGTTTACCAGACACCACACTCCAAAATACTGACCTAATTTTACTTCCCAATGTAATTGTGTGCGACAGCTGCAGAGAAAAGACAATCCTGAAGAAACTGCACTTGCTTAACTATGGCTGCTTCAGCTTTTTTTTTCCATTTTTTTTCCCATTACACACATCCCTTTTAAAGATAAGAAACAAGGCTGCATGAGGGCTGTGGAAATACCTGGTAAAGATGTGCTCAATGAAGGAGACTAATCATAGTATAAATAAAAGGACATTTTGAGTTCCAAGGTTTTTTTTTGTCTGGGTTTTTTAACTTGTAGAGTTTTATACCAAACCTACTTTACTCAGAATAGCCCAGCCTGGCCTTTTAGACTGAAGAATGACAGGGAAGTACCAAGTGTGCTTAGCTCTTTAACTATTGAACTGATCCAAGGTAAAAAACAACCCTCCCCAGAACCAACATTTACCCCAAGCAAGGCTCGTGGTGCAGACTTGGTGCAAGGCTGGAGCCTGCACCAGGAGCTGCATCCACCAGAGGCTTCCACTAGGAGAAAGGAGTGTGGTATGAGAGATCCAGATAGATTAATAGAAAACAGGTGCTTGCTCACACCCAGCTGGGGTCATCCCAAGCCTCTGATGCTGCCAGTGCAGGCTGCAGAGTGGATGGCATCTTCACAAGGTGTCCTGGTAAGTGCTTTGCACTGCACTCATCATGTTATCCCAGAGCTGAGTGCAGACAGCACCTCCAGCACTGCAGACTGCCTTCACTGCAGGAGCAGCAGAGTAAAGTGAGGAGATAATGTGAGGACTGCAGCCAGACAGCTGGAGAGCAGAGGGGGAAATAGTTCAGGTTGGTACTAAGGGGCAATTACATCTATGAAACGCTATGTGAGTTGAGACAGTTAAGATACAGCTTGAATAAAATTATTTTACTTTAGAATTCTTTAACTGACCTGTGACACTGGTGATAATGATAATAACAATGTAATATAATTACCACAGTTTTGCTGTTTGTTTTTTTTCTTTTTTCTTTTTTTTTTCCTTTTTCCTTTTTTTTTTTCATTTTATTAAAGGCAAAAAACCATTCAAATACATACAATAAAATTTTAAAAATAGCATGCTAAAATTATACTTCTACTAATCTTTTGTCTTAACTAAGAAAAATGCCAATAAGGGTTCTGGTTTTTTTTCTGCAGTGCAGAAGAAATAGATAAAAACAGATTCAAGACAATGCAATAAAAAGTAGTCCAAGTAAACTCTTCCAGTACAAAAAACTACACCCACTAACCTAAATGTCCTTTCCTCCTCCCTCTCTATATTTTGGCTTGCTGAACTCTGAAGCCTTGTGAGACAGCCATGTCCTGAAGACAGATGCCTCAGTGCTCTCAGGAATGCTTCAGAATCTCCCAGTCTTGTCTATAAGCTCTGTGAATTTATATTTATATTCATAATTTATATTCCTATCTGGATGACATGTAAACCCTGCAAACACACTCTTCAGTTGAACTGAAAAGTAAATAGAGAGTGCAGTCTCCTGCCTAATGAAATCCTTAGAATGAGGTGGTGAACACTGCCTCTGTAAGTATTTCTTAGGATCTACCATGACTGGCTTCTGAAAGTGAAAGATTCATTAGCCACTAAGACCTAGGCTGTCAAACAGCCCAAACCAGACACTTGCTGTGTCAATACCAAAATGTTCAAATATATTTATTCTGCTAATCACCATTACTTATGCCCTTCTCACAGTGACAAAAGAGTAGGAATGTGATTTGTCCCAAACTTTGCTGACAAATAGGAGAAGAAGTATTTTCCCAAGTATTGACAGATAGGAAAGGACAGCATATTCCAGGTGAATGAGGAATAGGCAAAATGTCTCCTCCTTTCAGATATGTTTCTACAAGTTCTTTTTCTGTTTTTAATTCATGCTGACAAGCATACACTGAACCTAGCAATAAATATTTTACTCAGATTTTATGCTGTCACTGACATGTTCACACAGCAAGAATCAAGCCAGCTCCTCACTTTCAGGGGCATGCCAAAGCAAGTGCCAACCTACACAGCTCTGCTCTTCAGAGGGCAGAATTTACTCTGTTGGGTATCCCTGGCAGGTATGGCAGGGCAGGGCTGCAGCAAATAGCTAATTACTTGTCAAATCTAGAGCCTAACAAATGCAGGCAGTAAAAAGGGGCAGCTGCTTATATGATAGTGGCACTTTGGTATTCAACAGCCTGCCAGCTCAGGAACTGGATAAGTAGGTTACTCCTGCCCAGAACTTTCATTATCTTAGCAGGGCTGGGGACAGTCAGCACTGGCTTTGGGCTCAAAAGATTATTACCAATTTTGTTATTAACCATAACTTCATTTTAAAGCCAAAAATAGGATTTACATGAATTATTATTCAATGCTGAATGTTTTTCTGAATCAATCACAAGTTTCAGGGCTTGATACTGCAGTTGCTGGCTACTGGATAGCAGTTTAAAATGTGTTAGGCTGCTGTTCAGGTGGGATTTTATAGCAATTTAACCTAGAAATGTGAGATCATGAGTTTAGTACCAAATGTACTAATAGGAGATCAGGGTACCAGAAATCCTCAATTGTGTAAAATTATCATTTACTATAGTGAGATGCAAACTGGTTATCTCCAGTGAGTTTTGTTCAGATGACCAGTGGATTCAACAACAGCAGGAAGACATCTTTTAAGCACCACTGGGTATTGCTGCCAGCAGAAATTTCATGCTTTTCTGTTTAGAGTAGCAACACCTTCAGCTGTTGCTGCCAGGTGACTTTTATCCTTTTATTAGCTACTCTCTCTACCCTTCAGCTTCTTTTGCACAACCTTTGTAAATGAACACAAGAATTCCAGTTTCTAAGAGATCAGAGCTTTATAATAATCAGCTCTTTATTAAGATGAGGCAAAGCTAGGAGATGGAGTCAGTTACTGGCACTAAGCTGTTAGAACAAGATGCTGCTAAATCACATCTGCTTAATCCAGAAAGCTTCCAGTCAAACAAAAAGCAGGTTCATGTGCTGCTGATGAAGAGAAAGATGAATCACAGACTTTGCTGGCAAGCTTTCCTTTACCTTGGCATGGCTGAAGAGATGTTCAAATAATGAAATAATTCAAATTAATTTTCTTTGAAGAAAGGAAAATCATCAGCAAGGGGAATTCCCCATCAGTGCTGGGGAATGGAAGTAATGTGTTCATTGCAGGTGCTATGTGCAGTCAGTGCTGCACCTTCAGAGTGCTGGATAATGGCAACACCAGGTAATAATTGTTGAGGCAGTAATATCTGGTGTGTCAAGTGGATAGGATCAAGAGTAATTATGATTGCTCCACTGTGGTGGGCAGAGAGCAACATGAGTAGCAATGGCAGACTATTGCCAAGTCTATTAATAGTCCAGCAAAACACATTGAGTTCACTGAGAGATCAAACCCTACCCAGGATTATCTTAAACCACCCAAACTGCAACATTGCAATTAGATAAATATGACTACAGCTCAACTGCCTTGCAATAGTTATGTGGGGTTTTTTCTACTCTCACTGATTTGCTTCCTTGGGTTCATATAGGCACTTGATATGGGAGGCTTTTCCAAAATATTTTGTATTTGAAGCTTAAAATTAATGAGAAACAAATATTTGTGATGCCACTGAGACTAAAATTCAAATGGTTTAATATAGTGCTACAAATTTCAGAGAGCAGCTGCACTTTCACACAGTACTTTGTGGGCTCTTTTAAAACTGATTTTCAAGAATAAAAACCCTCTGCCACTAAGTGTCATTTCCAAGCTTCTTCTCAAGTTTGACCATGGAGAGACCATTCAAAAGTCATATCAGAGGCCTTTGAAGTTCCCTCCTTCTCACCTTAGTAGCCCTGGGATGCTGTCTTGATACAGTTTCACTAAAGTTGGCTGAAAAAATGATTTTATTTTTTTTTACATGGTAATTTTCAGTTAAAATGTTAAAATAACACTTTTCCAATTAATGGTTTTCATTCTGCAAAAGATTGTAGACCAAAAATATCTTTAATAACTCTAAATAAATATTGTTTCCTCCTGGAGCTGACTTGACAATACGTTATCCACGTGCTTGTGTTTTCTTTATGCTAGTTGTTGATTTATAGTATGAGGGGAAACATGCTATGCAAAGAAGCATCTCGGATTTGGTTTTTTTTCCTCTTATCATCTAATACATGATGGGGAGACACAGAGAAGGTGACTGGAGTTTTCAGAGGGATCTAGATTTCTGTTCTATCAAAGGTTCAGCAACATGGGCTGAGGTGAAGCTTATAATAACATAATTCAGGAGTTTAGCCTCTGAACATGGCCTCAATGCAGATCATTTTCCTTCATTGTCATATTCCAATCATTTACTGTTACTTAAATAATACTTAATATTAATATTAATACTGAAATGTTACTGAAATATTAGCCATATTGGTCATACATACATCCCCAACCAGCCATAACTCTTTACCTCTGAAGAAAATGAAGGTTCAGCCTCTCTGCTCTCAACCATCATTCACACCACTCACAGTACTACAGTCTCCAACCAGCCTTAAAAATAATATCACACTGATTCACCAGACCACATACTACAGAAGAAACTGTGGAGTTAGTTCTGATTTAGGGATTCCAACTCCCTCCACATGCCAAGTGGATTTAAAATAAATTAATAAATAGCCACACAGTCCTGTTCACTAAGAGATTAAAATCTAGTCTTTCCTCCCACACTGAAGACAAAAAGCATAGAAATTTGAACAAAAACCCACTAAACAGGCAAAAAATCAAATACATTAAGCTAAATTCTGAATTGTAACCTGCACCTCCTGTGTGATAAAACTCAGAAGAATGTTTTAACATCTATCAAATGCTGCTGAGCTTCTGGAGAAGTGGCCATCATGATACCATACTGTACCATGCTGCATCATCCAGTCCCTCAGCTATCTCTGCTTTAACCATGTCTTCAAGACAAAGTTTAATTTATGAGATTGTTTATTCCAGTTACCAGTACTAGCTGGAATCTCCTAAAGGGGAATTATGTTTTCTCCTTTATGTCACCTGTAACCAATGGGGCATGCAGGTCCCAAACCTGTTCAAACTGTCAAGAAACAAGTGGCAAGAAATCATGCTTCAAAATGCCATGAATCTAGCCTTTCTACAACAGCTTTGACACAGTGTTATCTTGTTTAATCTCATGGTCAAAGTGGCTTTGTTCAGTAAATATAATGGACATAAATACATGGACATCTTTGGATACCTCCTAGTGTCAAAGCAGAGCAGGACTCATTCAAGCTCTCTGGTCCTAAGCACTACCTGCATGGTCCTGGAGTGGGGCAGCTGGCTCATGAGAAAAAGACCTCAGACAGAGGAAGATAGGAATCCAATCCCCACTCAACTCCTGCTTTCATGGCCACTATCAAAGGGATTGTGCAGCCTGGTCCAGGGGGCTTGGCCCCACACGTTTGGGCACCCCTGCCAAAATCAGTGTCCACCATGTAAAGGACTGAAATTTCTGCCAGTTGGGTGATATCAACAACAAAGGGTTTTTTCCACCAAATGCAAGAAATACCTTGCCCTTAATCTGAGGTGTTTTCAAGAGATTGTATCTTAATTTTACTGCCATTGTGAGAGGAACTGGAAATTTTTGTTATGAAATGGTCAGGTTGTTGAATTATGTTTCAGTTTGGGTTAGACGTATAATAGGAAAACAAGAATAATTTTGCATTTACAAAAAAGCTTGTCAGGTTTTGTTTCCTTCCACCAGCATTAGCCAAGGAGGTTTGGATTGTGCTTGCTTGCAGAGTCTGGGGATAAAGGAGGATGGAAAGTTTCCATGTTTGGTCTTTCTTTCTCACCATGATGAAAATCAGTACAGGATCACTCAGGCAATTTCCTTCTCTTTGAAACGATTGTAGTCTGCTGGCAAATGTAAAATAAAAGTGCAGGCACTAAGAAATATGATAATAACCCTTTGGGATTTTCTATATTCCATGAGCTTTCCCACAAACACCAGATAGTTGAATTCTAAACTGACTGTGGTTTTAACTTACTTCCTCCTAATTCACTGCATTCATCTCTTGCTCCTGTTGCTCTCTAAAGTCTGTTTGACAACTTCTTTTCTATCTCTGTATTTCTCCACTACTCTTTTTGTATATAATTGGGTTACTGTTGTTCTTTTTTCAAGCCTTTGGATATTTTTCTTTTCTTATGCTGTTATTATTCCCAAGGTTTAGTTTCACTCAGTTCATGCAGAATTTGATTTACACATATGTAATTTCCTTCACATTTCTCTATCTGTTCTCTTACCCCCACTCATTCAACACTGTATGTTCCTCCAAAGGCTGATTCCTCATTCCAAGTTTTATTCCAGGATCTCTTCTTTATCACTGCCTTATCACAGTGTGTATGTTTCCAAGAGAATCTTAAGTTGTACCTTTCCTTCAAAGTTCACATCACATCTGTATTTGAACTTCTACAGGGTGCCACCTCTTCTAACAGAAGGAGGGGGGGAAAAAAAGGGGGAAAAAATAGAGGTTTATTGTGAATGGAAGCTATACTACTTTAATTTTTGGAATGCATAACCAGCTAGTATCTGTGAAATACTTCCAGCATTAAGAAAGCATGCCAAAATTTAAAAGTTTGAGTCAAATAGATCTGGAGTCACCATCTAATAATTACAAATGCTGAATGATGACCTGCTTATTGGAATAGTTACTGTGCACATAGATTGGTTTTGCTTATTAGTGGGAACAACCAGCAAGGACAGAAAAAATGGAGACAGGTAAGTCAGTTTTCTCTAAAAGAGGGATAGTTGTTCAGAGACAGTAACAGGACAAGAAAAACCCTGGATAGTAAGGGGAAATAGTGGTTTTAAAAGCATCATATTTTCAAGTCAATTATCCTAGGAACAAAACTGAGCCAAAGGCACCTTTGGTTGTCTGCAAAGGTCAAGACTGGACTGCCAGCTTGGGTCTAGTTGAGATCCCAGTGTGATTACAATGAGCTAAAATTTTAATTTAGTGAGTATCCCATTGAATTAAAGCTAAGAACACATCTCTTTGGGACCAGAAGGTCATTTTGCAGTGACTTGTGTGAATTTTGCTGAGCCAATTCAAGAGAATTCAAGAGAATTCAAGAGAAGAAGATTCTCATAGCTTCAGTTCACTTATTCTTCTGAATATTTAAAAATATTCCAAAGTTCCATAAAGTAGTTTAAACATTCTTTTTATACTTTCTTATTAGTGTAGAGCAGCCAGTGCATTTCCCCCATGAATTTTCCCTTAAACGCTCTAACTCCAGCAAAGAATTTCTGTGTTTATGCCAATTGTCCCTCTCCATGGACAGAGCATGAAGACAAAAACAAAAAGAAATCAGCCCTGGGAGAAAAAAAATCTCTTGCAAAATTATTGTTAAAGAATAGTTGACAGAGCACAGTAAAGCTATGTGAGTATACTTCAGCCAGATACATGCATATTTTTCAGGTTTTTAATGCCTTCTCTGATGAACCTTAAAAATCTTGGTTCTCCATTAGCATCCAGCCTTTGAGTCAACAATCAAGAGGGAATAATTCAGAAATGACATCACAGGCAAATTCACCAGTTAATGTCATCAGATGACAGGGAAAGGAGAAACTTGCATTAGGTTTTCATCAAACTGTGTTTAGAATTTATAATGGATTTCAAAACATAGGTTTCACCAGTCCCACATTTGGCACCAGCTACAGCCTTTCACAGCTTGCCCTGAAAGGGATTTTTGTGACCTGATTTTTTTCTTTGTCAGATGCTGTAACCATTTTTGGGTTGAATAATGAACTAATGAATATTTTAATCTGACCTTCTAATATCCATGTGTGTTCCATGCCAAAGTATAATAAGGTAGGGGAAAGAATTTTCATTGAAAATCAGAATCCTTTGCCAAATTTCATTGTAGCTCATATTCCACAATATGCCAAAAGTATCAAACAATCATCAGTATGATTAATTTCACCACTATTTTCTCCCTCAAACTGACCACTGAGGCTCCTAAACTGACATGTCTAAACATACATTTTGCACATGTTAACTGAAGTGTTTGTCAACAAATTACATTCTTTTCTCCTTTAGCTGGTCTTTGAGCATCCATCTTGAACTATTATAAAAGCATTAGTACCAGATGAGTGTAAGCTTAATTTAAATGTAGTTCACAGTTCAAAATTAATAGTAAATAATAAAGAGACTCCTGGTCTGAAATTCTTGGACTCTTTTTGCATCACATCCCTGGATCACCTGTTTATAATTTGAAGTACAACAACCTGATGAAATTTTGATGTCTCTGTAGTGATTTGGGGACTTTTTATAGCTTGCAGGAATCCTGTGTAACCTTTTCTCTAGCATACAGAAAGATATTCTGCTATAATACATTCTCAAACCTCTGCTTCAGCAATGACTTTAACACTTGCTTTGAAATAAATCAATACTGAAAGGCTCTGCCTTACAACTTGCACATTAGCTCACATTTTAAATCAAAGCTGGTTTTCAGATTACTTTTCAGATTACTTCAGACAATGCACGCTGCTCAGTGTTGGTTTACACTAAAAATCTCCAAGTATTTTTATATCTGAGGGATTTTCTAGCTGAGAAGGAGAGTTTGGTCTTGTTGAGCCTATTCTTTTATTCTTTGATTATTTTTTTTAAAATTTTATTTTATTTTTACTCTTTGATGATATGGAAAACTGATACCTGGAATTTTTTTCCAAAGCTTTGAGGGGAGGAAATAGGAAAAATAGCCCATACTGGGTTGAAGCCTGTATGACCCAGTTTTATGTTTTAGCATGCAGCATATTCATGATAAAATTACAATTCTTATAGTCTGTGAGATCCGTGGCAAACTAGCACTTCTGACTATCTGTGCAGCTATGAAAACTAAACTATAAAACACTAAACTAAAGCTGTATGACAAACAGGACTGCACAAAGACTTTCACTGCTTACACAGATTCATTCTTTTAACTCTAAGGTTACTAAATTAGGTTTTGCTTCCAACCTACTGTAAATAATCTCGTCAACTATACTTTCTAATATAAAAAATGCCTGTCTTCAGAAGATATAATGAGGGCAGATTGTGATGGGCATGTACTACTTTGCTTCCAGGAACCTTGGAGGATCTAATATATGTTTATACTAATTTTTTTTTGCCTTGTTTGGGTCTTACTCCATTTCCTCTGTGGTTGCCTTGCTCTGGGTCTGTGACAAGAATAAATGATAAAGGCAGACCGTGTGCAACTCAGCTGCAGAGATACAGTGTAAAAATTAGACACAGAGCAGCAACACCCACCATAAAAATCTCTGGGGAGGGTGTTCATATAACCCCATCCCTGTTTTTTTTCCTCTCCTAATTTCCCCAGGAAACAATTACATTTAAGAATTATTCCCTGTCGTAGTGTATTTGGACAAGGAAAATTAAATTAGCTGCTTCTCTGGCTGCAGTTCCTAACATTATTTTGACATTTCTCATATCTAATTACTGCTGAATCAAATGATTCACATAATA
>JANHGL010015825.1:71565-92458 GCA_024611195.1 Ceyx melanurus | reverse complement strand
AGCCTCTGAGCATCTCTGTGGCCTCCTCTGGCCCCGCTCCATCAGCTCCATGTCTCTCCTGTGCTGAGGGCTCCAGAACTGGATGCAACACTCCAGGTGAGGTCTGCCCAGAGCAGAGCAGAGGGGCAGAATCACTTCTCCCTGAGCACCCTCAGCCTTCATTACACACTTCATTACAGCTCAGTGGGAGCAATCAACCTCCCTCCTCAATATGCGTGAATAACAGGCACACCACCTCCCAGTGGGAAAAGCCATCCCTTGGGAATCTATTGGCACATCCATGCCATTATCTCCCCCTCTCCTGTTGAATTTAGGTACAAATAATTAGTCTTACTTCAGCTATTTACTCACCTGTTAGGGTCTACTCATTGCTTCTATTTTATTCTTGTTATTTCTGTTACATTACCTCATATTTCTGGATGGTGAATCCACAGATTCATAAGTGAAATGTTTGCTTTTTGTCCTTTGAGAAGTCTCTAACCATCTTTTATAGACATGCAGTGTCAACAAATGGAAAAGACTTAGAGAATTTAAAAGATCTCATAAGGATATTCTATAGAAATGTAAGAGTTTCCATAGAAATGTCTAGTAAATTATATTCTTCAGCTCAAATGTTATCTTTTCTGCAGGTTATTTAAAGCCATTCTCCAGCAGAGATACCATTTAACTGCAGTCTGAATTTAGAAGGATTCAAAAAGTCTACTGAAAGGGTAATATTTTCTATTCTTTCATAAGAATTTTCCATAATAAGTTTTTTATTCAGCCTGAAGAACCCCTATGGAACGCCACACCCAGCCTTCAGATTTGGATTTTTTTTTGCCCTTATCACAGTCTTTTCTGGAAAATGGGATTTGGTTCCAAATAGTAAGATTAATTTTAAAGAAAAAAAAAATATTTTGATAGGTTTCTTTAGTGGTACTGAATCAAAAATTGTTCTGAAGTTTAAAGTACACTCAAAAGGATTAACATGATTTGTAATTTTGGGCACTGGCCACGGTCAAACACTTCTTTGAGCCCTCTAGGTTAGCAACTGGACTGCAGATGAAATATTGAAGCTCTTCAGCCAGAAAGTCTTCATTAGCAGGGCTAGCCAAGCTAATTGTGCAGCATTTCAGGTCAGTGGAAAGCAGTGCAGCATCACCACAGGTGCTACAGCCTAGAGGAGTGGGGCCAAGTGGAGATGGGGAACTGAAAAGTTGCTGAAGTTTTGATTTCCTCTAAAAAAGACTTCTGTATTTTACTTTTTTTTTCCCCCTGCTGAATGATCTCAGCCATGGCAATGAGCAAGGAGCACATCTGTGAATCCCTGGGTTCCCTGCAGCCATGGGGGATAAATGAATATGTAGAAGGGCAAAGATGAGTTGGAAGAGAACAGAGGTGCTCAGGGGCTGTTCTTTAACTTAGGGAGATTTATACCCTGTGATGTCTGCTATATTTTTATACAGAGATGAGGATTTTCAGGGATGAGATTTCATTTTCCTAGGTGAGAATTTGACACCTAGAACTTGTCCAAGGTCTTACAGTAAAACAGAGCAAAGATTTGGAACTCAGGATAGCATGTCCCACCAGTAACACATTTCAGGACCTGTTCCTGTTAGTATTAGTGGGGAAAAAATGTGATCTCTGGGAGAAAACTGGGTAAAATATAATGTGTTTTATATTTTAATAAATAAAATATATAATGGATAATATAAACGTGATTGGGATAAAATATAATGTGGCTTTAACACACTCCAGAATTTAGTTTCAAGAGAAAAACATTTAATTGACTACAATCCACAAAATGCAAGATATTTTTTTCCACCTTGAAGCAGAATATAGTTGTAATCCACTTTTCTTCATCTTTATCTGCCAACGTCTTACGTTCTGAGTAAAATGGAACAAGATTCTGTGCTGCCAAAATTAAACTGTTGACATTTCACAAAGTTAAACCTCCCTTTCCCTTTGGTTTGTTCACATCTAAAAATGGAATTAATTGAGATTTATCTATGTCATTATTTTATAGATCTTTTTATCCTTAAAGGAAATAAATTAAATAGAGCAACTAGTGTCTATGACTTTATTTTTCCCCTCAGCTGGAAAATCCACTACTAGCAGACTTGGAGGGTGTCATTTTAGTTATAACCTAATGCCTTATTTTTTTTCCAGAAGTAAAAGGTGTCCCCAGAGAGGACTGCAGGAGATCACTGAGCCCTTGATGCTGGCCACTGATGCCTGTGCTCCAGCTGACTCCCATGGTCACCAGCCCATGGTCTTTCTTCTCACACAAGGATAAATAGAATATCTTAGGCTCACAAAGAAAAAATGAG
This sequence comes from Ceyx melanurus, assembly GCA_024611195.1. Lineage (NCBI taxonomy): Eukaryota > Metazoa > Chordata > Aves > Coraciiformes > Alcedinidae > Ceyx > Ceyx melanurus. The sequence goes on along the minus strand of JANHGL010015825.1, from coordinate 90,149 downwards.
CAGTGAGAAGCACTAAATCTGCAAGGAACTTGGCTGTGCTGGTCTCATTTCCTAGAGAAATCTTCTAGCTGAGATGCTGTGATGGCAGACAGCAAAGGTGGGCTGCAAGGGGAGGCTTCTGCGGATTAATTGAGGGTGAAATTTGGTTGTCAAGAGTTCTTCTTTAAAATAAAATAAGAAAATAACCAGTTTGCACCGTGCTGCCGAGTCTAAAACCATCTGTGAAATGAACCTAGCACAAAGCAGAATGCTTCCCTGACAAAATTAACTCATGAGATATATTTAAGACCTTTAAGTTTCTATAACAAGACCAATTATACGTAGCCTGTTGCAGAATAAAGTTGGATGGCATTTTAGCTCAGCCAGAAAAATACCAATTGAGGCTAATGCTGAGAATTTTCAGCAGACATCATCTCCCAGTGCAGAGCTGCCACCAGTGTCGTGCAGAAACACTGCTTGCTTTCTTCACTAGTGACTTTACCAGATTATTGAGATTACAAACTGCTGGAGCTAAAGATTCCTCTTGATGAAAAGCATTATTGCTTCAGCATCAACATGATACAGCTGGGATAAAGACTATCATCATTTACTTTGAAACTGAAGTGAAAACAAGCCCTGCTTTGAATCACACACACAAAAATAATCTATGGCCCTTATTGGAAAGAAAAACACTGCACTACAGTTTATTACCTCAAATGCATCACTGCTCCACAGCCCACACTGTCCATTTAAAAGGAAGAATTATTATTTTAGTAAACAGAGTGACCTATTGTTTTCCCAAGGAGCAGCTTTGGTCACAGCATGCCTATAGAGATGTATATGCACATGACCCAATAAACATTTGGAGGGTGTATTTCTAGGGGAACAATGTTTTCTCTGTTATTATTTATGCCAGGCTTAAAGGACACCAGGCACAGTGTAAAGAGAAAAAAAAATCCATACAAAACACCTTAGAGATCCAAGATCTGAGCCAACTTCCACTGAAGTTCGTAGTGTTTCTTCCTGCCACCCTCAGCTCCATTGTCCCTCTGTGTCTTCTCCCAATATTGATTTCAGCATATTGACAAACCAAACCTCAAAAGCCATCCAACAGCAAATGTTCCCCTTTCTTTGCCAGACAAGTGATTTTTTAGAAGGCTTTCTTGACTCAAATGTCTAGGATGAAGTAAAACAACAAGTTTTGTGATGCACTAACCCCCAGGACAGACTAATTTGTCCATATTCTGAGAGCAAAGGAGCTCTCTGGAGGCTGAGCTAGCCTGTACTTGGCTAGCTGGCACTGTCATGGCAAGAGCCCTGAGCCTGTTTTTCAGAGCTCCTTCAATGATAATCACAATAAATAGAATGAATAGACAGGATAAATACTCCTCTTCCCCTGTTGGGCAGTGCCACAGTGGGGCACAGTGCTTTAGTGAGGAGTAGCACTCCCAAAAGACTGACCCATCAGCTACTGGAAAAGCCAAAATCCACCAAAAGACTGACCCATCAGCTACTGGAAAAACCAAAATCTCCCAAAAGACTGACCCATCAGCTACTGGAAAAACCAAAATCCCAAATAGACTTACCCATCAGCTACTGAAAAAGGAAAAATCCCCAAAAGACTGACCCATCAGCTACTGAAAAAGCCAAAATCCCAAAAAGACTGACCCATCAGCTACTGGAAAAGCCAAAATCCCCAAAAGACTGACCCATCAGCTACTGAAAAAGGAAAAATCCCCAAAAGACTGACCCATCAGCTACTGAAAAAGCCAAAATCCCACTGTGGCCACAACTGGCAGCTTGATTAGTGGCTCTTATTGAGGGTTTTGAAAGCACCTTAGCGGGGTGTGGGGGGAGAAGAACAAATTATTATGGTCCCACCTACAGCTCTCGTTAATTCCCAGTCAAATAAGTGTCCAAAACTCCAAAAAATACTGTACTTGCTCTTCAAAATGTAAACAAAATCCATTGGGCTGTGCTGCTCCAAGGAAAGCATCATCTGATGACACTGCTAAGTGTTCAGGTGGACACAGCAACACTCTGCTTCCCAGAGAGGGAGCCTGACCTTCCTTATTTCCCCTCTCCCAGCCCTGCAGGGAGCCCGAGGTGCAGAGCCCCCCTGGCCACTGCATGCCCCCCAGCTCACCATGGAGTTCATGGCAAAGTGGTTGTGTTGTGTCTGTAGGTCCAGGGCATGTTGGTAGCTCACGCCGATCTCCGTGTGGCTCTGCAGGAACAGCTCTTTGTTGTGGCTGATCCAGTCAAACATCTAGGAGTAGAGAGGGGAAAAAACAACCAAAAAAAGAAATTTATTGATGGAAACAATAAGAGACAGTGAAAAAGAGAAAAATAAAAATCCACAGTTTTGAAACGTGGATCAAAAACCATGAGTTCATCATCAAAATAAGCCAATGTGAAGCAATGAAATAATTCCAGTTATCACCAGACTTCATTGTTAACAGGGTGACAGGGCAGGAAACATCCATAAAACATGTTCCTTGGAAAGCTGATCCCACAGTCTTTTCCTGTAAGTAATGGGAATTTCATCTAGAGGAAGACAGCAGCAGAGGGACTTCAAATCAGGAACTGCCTCACTGACTGAAGACCTAGCAGTTCATAAAGCACCCTTAATCCAGAAATGGACCCAACATTCCATCAATATTATTGATGCCATTTTCTCACCCCACGTTCTTTTTCATCTCTACATAAAGTTTCCAAATGTTACAGCCCAATAGCCTTTTATTTCCTGGATCTTTCCAATGCCAAAGCCAGAACCTAGTCTATCTTCCACTTATTATTTTTGGGATGAAGAGAGAAAAAGCAAAATATTTTATTAATATCTATAAAGGGTGCACATTTCAATTTCTCCTACCTCCAAATGTCTTTCCAAGCAAAATGTAGAGCTCCATACTGCAGTGGCAGAGAGAAATACATGGAATAAAGCTGATTAAACTCATTCTTTATGTGCAGCAAGTTAATGTGACATTTCAATCTGCAGCATGGCCATTCATTAGAAGGCAGGACAGTGTTGCTGTTTTGCCTCATCCTGTCTCCTGTTATCCACCCAGTGCAAGTGAGACCCTTTCATTCCTCACTCCTGTCTGCAGCTCTGCAGGCATTACAAGCTCAGATTTCTTCTTTTCTGCAAACATTTTTCTTACAGGATCCCTTCAAACTGTGCTCCCTCATCTCCATCCCAGCAAGCTTGGGAATGTCCATGAATAAAGATATTTTCATAGTGAAAAACCCCAACTTGCCAAGGATGGTGCTCCTAAGGGCAGGAAAAAAAGCCCTGCGTGGGTCACCTCAGAAATCTGATTTTTGTGCTCAGTTCAGCCTGGGAGTGCTGGAAGTGCAGGAGATTTGCAGCAATTATATGAAATATCCCTTTCCCACAGGGCAAATCAACACCACAAGGGTTCCAGCACCACCAGACACACCACACTGACCTGGTGACAGTGATCTGCCACACGTGCACCCATGGAGCTGATAAAAATCAGGTCTGGCACCACCTCTCCAGAAAAAATAGATAATAAGATTATTTTTTTTTTTTGCAAGGATGAGGTTGGGAGTTTCAAATATTACTGCCAATTACACAGAACTAAACAACCCACTGCAACCTGAAGGGACACCTAAAGCTTTCTCATTGGATTCTTTATTCTCACTTTAGGAAGAATTAATAAGCAACATTAGCACAACATAATTTGCCACACCTGTGGGCTTAAAGCAAAAAGAAAAAGCCATAAAGCCAATAAGAAGGGGAAAAAAAATGAATCCATAACAGCAAAGTTCATGTCCCAACCACAAGATTTTCTATCTTTGCTGAGAAAAGAACACAGATTTCTCCTAAGTAGGTACATGTTTGATGTGAACACAACCTAAAGATATTCCAGGAGGGGAGAACTGGCAGCAATCCACTAAAAATAAACTGTAAATCTAATATTTTCTGCTCAGCAAAACCGAATCAGGATCTTTTTAAGACAAGTAATTTAAACTGGTAATGTATTGTGCTGTGGATAGGGAGCTTTTCATCCATCTAATACATACACATACCACTGGATGAGAGTCTAGGTTGTTAAACCAGCCTTTTTACCTACAATAAACTACCAGGAAAAAGGAAAAAAAAAAAAAAAAAGGGAATTTCAATCTTTTTGTCTTGCTTAATCAACTGAAATACACATTGAGAGTTGAAAGGATGACCTTCAGGAATTCTGAGCAACACTCAATGATGAGATCTCCACCACCTTCCAAAACACCATGGGCTTTAAACTTCTATTTGTGGACAGCAGCAGATTTTGGAAGAGACTAAATTACAATTTAGACTTTGAATTTTTCTATTATAAATTCAACAAAAATTACTTTGATTTGGGCACAGTGCTGCTTGGATTTCTCAACATTGCTTCTCTTTCCAGAGCCAGTTCCTCCAGCAACTTCTCAATCAGTGCTGTTTAATGATTACTAACTGTAGATATTTTCACAAGTACCCAGAAAGGTTTTTGGGGTTGTTTTACTGCACGGGTCTGGTGCAAAACTCTCTACTTTTACCCTCCCACTCAAGGATTGATGGAAATATCACAGTCCCACACAACACGAGATAGGCTTAATGGCCACAGGATTTAAATGAATAAACAAATAGAGAAATAAATACCTAAAAATGGGGTGTTAGTGTTATTTTTTTATTATTATTATTTTCTAATGGGCCCTGTTTTCAGTCTTTTCTCTTTGACCACAAAGTCTAATGATCTGAAGATCACTTTTCTCATAATAATAAGACTGGAAGCTGAGGCTCTGGGTGACTCCTGCTGATGCTGCCAAGAGTTTGCAACGTGTGGCCTGAAGATTCCAACAGGCAGGTTTGTCAACACTGTCTGACCTGGCCCATATTCAGTATTTCCTGAAAGCTTTCAGGTTAAACTTGTTTTCCACATGAGAAACTGATGTTTCCTGTGCTCCTGAAGTGAGTGTGCTGCCTGCCTTGTTTAATTACAGCCCAGCACTGAGGCTGTGAGCGTGGCCATGACCCAGCTACTGCCATTCCACTGACCCCTAAGGGCTGCCCCACTTTCAAGGGACATAAATACCCTCATAAAGAGTTTTAATACAGTAAATAGAAGCTGGAGAATGCCCTGGGAGAGAAGTCTAAACCAGTTAAGAGAGATTTCCCATGTCATTCTAACTGTACCAACTGATCTCATCCCACCCATAAAAACACTGCCCTAACAAACCTAGCCCGGTGATTACACTTAATGGATCCCTAATTATTCCTTTGACTTCTTAGTTGACTGACTGCCAGTGAGGCAATTCTGCTCTAGTCTGCTAATCATTCTTGCACTCATGGGGTGCAGAATAACTAAGATTGGTCACTCTCCCTTAAAATATGTGAGCAAACTGCCCTCAATGTCTCCCAGATGGGCTCTTCTCCAGCTGCTCTAGATACCTGGAGACCAATTAGGTAGTTAAGAGTTTTCCAGTGACTGAGCAGCTGCCAGGAGGGGTTAAGTACACAGAAAACAGAAGATAAACTTCCAGTGTGATTATCTTTTGTAGTCCCTGCTTTAACAATACATACGGTGAATGCATATGCTGAAGAATGTTAAGTGCTACACTTAATTAAGAAAATTAGTCTCTTCTGAGGGCGTCAGAAGAACTAGGAATGATCCAAAGGGGGTCTCTGCTAAAACATCCACCCTCACTGTCATTAACGATCATACATGCACCAGTAATTATTACACAAGTCTTGAGGCCACTTCGCTTGAGAGTGTGGGTACCAGATCATATCCCCAGCATCACTCCTGCTAACAACAAGTTGTTAACCCCCTGTTCTGTCACCAGAGCTGATGAGTTACTAGAAAATCCAGGTTAAGAGACCAAAAAGTGAGTCTCAAGCTAGTGGTGACTAAATCCTGTGGAGGGAAAATGTGACTCCATGCGTCCCCTGGATCTGGAACAGCTGGCAGGATGAGAACAGCTGAGAGCAAACACCCAGATGTGGGACAGCATGGATGCAGAGTGTGCACAGGCCACCATACCTCAGAGAAAATGAGATTTAGAACAGATCAGCTCTTTGGTTTTTTTTAGCTGGCTGAGGAGCAGCAGCACTGGGTGCTGGACCAGTGGCACAGAGCAGCACAGGATGGTGTTCCCATCACCCTATGCCAAGTGGTACTGGTGGGAGGAATAGAGCCCTCATGGTGTTGGCTGTCAGAACTGAACATATATATTAATGAAATTGTCCATATATGCTGAAGTAATAAATCCCAAATGTATCTAGCACTGCACCAGGGCTGGAATTAATTAAGAACCTGCTTGAAACAAATCATCTTCCCTCTATGTTCTGAGCCATAAATATCAAGCTCATCTGGGTAAGCAAGGGCAGAATGAGAATTATTACAACCACCCTGTCTTAAGAACAACATTGGACACGTATCAAGAACACAGTCCCAAAGGGACATCCAGGTCAAGTCCAATCACTGCTTTTGGCAGCTAAGCACAGGCTACAATTTCCTTTCAAGAAGGAATGAAGCTCCACCTGAACATCAGTTGAAGGCCACAGCTCAGCTCCTTCTGTGAGAAGCAGTTCCAGGAACTTTCTCCTCCTGTCACTAACTCTTCATAAACTCCCTGACCTCAGTCAGACTCAGGTCAGTTTATACACATCTGCTCTCAGGCAAATACTGTCCTTTAACTTAAAGTTCTCTTCCTAAGGTGTTTTAACCTTTTCCAGTGTGAAGGTGGGTTCATTGCATCTCCTACTGTCTGTTTTAGTAGAGCCCAGCTCTTTTATTTCTTCCTAAGATACACACCCTCTCTCTGCACTTGTTAATTATCTTGGTTGATTTAGTGATGGTTATTTTTCTATCCAAATTAACGTGCTAACAGGACTTCGTGGAACATTGATTTTTTTGCTGGAAATGCATAAATACTGACAAACACCAGCGGTGTTTACTGGATTTGCTCTGACAAGCAAAACTCAGATTAAGAAGAGCAAGTTCAGGAGCACTTAGAAAAACTATGAGGCAGGGTTTTGTAATAAACCACATGGATGGCACCAGGCAGAAATGAATTCTCCCACTGTGCCTCCACATGCTGCTAAAAGGGAAAAAAAAAAAAAAAGTTAATCTAGAAGAATGTCTTAGCCATGGTTGTGTAAAGGGTAGATGACTAATTATCTGCTAGATGAAATCCCTATCAGATCAGTGCTTTCCAATCTCTTCCAATTTGCAGACCCCATAAATTTTTTTTCAAGGCAAGTGCTCTAGCAAATTAAAATCTATGCACAATAAATCTATTTTATCAAATACCTCTACCCACAACTAAGGAACTTAATATCCATGATCCACTGGAGATAGGCACACGTTGCTTATTCAAGAGAGGTCCATGTGCATTTTGGATTTGCAAAACTATCCAGCCAGGGTTAAATTGACTAATGTAGAACAGGAAGGGGAATGTTCCACTCTGAGGGCACCTGAAGCTAAGCAAATTCATTTCCATAGGTTTCCACAATATAAACAAAATACAAACACACATACAACAGTAAGAGTTAGTAAACCTCAACAGAAGGACTCTCAGTTTCCAGCTACAAAGTCTATTTCTATGTCTTTAAATAAGTTCAAGTATTCACAGCAATTCAGTTAAAGACTTGCATTGAATTTAGCCAGTATTTGAGAAAAAAAAGAAAAAAAATAAGAAACCCATGCAACAGATTCATGCTGCATACACAGACTGCCTTGAAATGTGTGCCTGATACTGGGAAGATTTGCAGATGAGCTGCCTGTATAAAAAGCAATGAATCAGTGAAGTGCCTCCAGCCAAGAATCACGACCACAGTTTAACTGGAACCAGCCATACCTAGATCACCTGCACACCTGGAAGAGGACAACAGAAGTGTAACAGCTCCACCAAGGAGCACATGAGAAGAGCCAACAGTCTGAAAAATCAGAATATTCCCCTGGAGTGCAGAGAAATCCCTGTGCTGTCCTCCAAGGTCCGCAGAACAGGGGTTGGAGCTGGATGTGCAGGTTTGCTGCTCCTTTGGGATGAGGAGCCAGAAGCAAACCCTCATTAGTCAGGGCCTGTCCTACAGCCCCCAAGGGCTGCTAGCAACCAAGTTTCATCAAGAGATTATCAGGAAAATTGTGGTGACAAGCCCAAGCTTAAGCTAGGAAGTCTGGCAGCAGGTCAAGATTGGGTCCAGTGAAGGAGATGATGCTCAGACAGCCCCATGATCACAGCAGAGGTCCACAGGGATGAGGCAGGTCCAAAGCCATGCACAAAATCAGTCAGTAGATGGGCTCAGCAGGGCCCGTGGCAAAGCTGGAGCTGAGATCCCCCCTCTGACTGCAGTGGAGTCCAGACCTAGGGGAGGGCTGTGGAGACCCCAGAGGAGGATGCTCAGGACCCTTCATATGCAGCAGCACCCACAGGGCCTGGTGCTGGGCTGGTTACATGGAGAGTATCTAAGATAATGAATGTTCTCAGACAGGGTATATAGTCCTCAAAAAGAAAACTTTGATAGCACATTTATTTTTCTATTAATCAATAAATTTGATAAAAACTGCTCCAATAGAAAAAAAAACCCAATCTGCTGCAATTCCTCTCCCCTCTCTATAAATATCCCACTAATTAAAGCAAATTACTTGTAGATTTAAACCAGAACTCAGTCCCACCTAAATGCTTAGCTAAGTCAGGGCATAAACACAAAGTGGTGTTTGCTTTTGTGTTTGCTTGTTGTTTGCAGACAGAGATGGACAAGCTGATGCTCCTGCCAGATCTCCCCCTTTCACGTGTGTCAGGCACAGTGCAGAGCAAATTGGATTTATTCCAGTTTACACCAGCTGAGGATCCAGCCCCACAGCTGTATTTGTGTAACCTCGACGCTGAGGGAACACAGATTTTCCATGATAAATATCTGTATATATGATTCAGAGAGTACAGTAAGTTTCAGCTACAGCACATTAAATTATTCCAGACAATAGGCCCAACTTGTCAACCCACTAGAAAATTAGCTAGACGTGTGACATGACAAATAGCTCTGTATTAACATCGAGAGCACCACTTCTAACATACACTGAATATTCCTACCAAATGCCAAAGTAAGTCATAGGTGGGGGGAGTTTTTTTTGACAGACATCAAGGCACAGCCACGCAGAAAGCAAGGCATGTGATTCCTATAATGCTGAATAGAGAAGCAATTATTTTATTGCTGAAAGTGGGAGAAATATGCAGATACTGAAGACATAAATATGACTAATGATACCTGGATGTAGTTCATGTATCTGCGTGTTTTGCTTTGCCTTTGTGAAATATTGTACCTTTCCACTGCACTCAGTGACATCAGACACTCAGGCATTCCTGGAAAGGATTTTCTGTTCTGTAAATTGGAAATGGCCTTTCCTGGCCCCAGATCATCTACAGAGAGCTGCGTGCTAAGTGCAAATAAATTCATTGGCTGGATAGAAGAGATAAACAGACAACATCCTCATGAATAGGTAAAAAAAGGTGTAAATTATGAAAAAAAATCAAGAGTGGGACCCCAAATGAGGGATCTTCCTCAGTTCTCAGAATCTGTGAGATACAATTTCATTTATGTGAAAATGTCATATGAGTTTGGTGACTGTTTTAGAACCTGGTTCCATTCCTGGCTAAATGTGCAGATATCTGCAAATATCTGCCATTAAAACCAGAACAGCCAGGTGTTTACTGCTCTGTTTCAGAACTTTTCAGCACCTGTGTAGGACTTAGGGCATCCAGGATGATGATGACAAGTAATATTGCACAACATGAAGGTTCAAGAAGTATTTTATGAATTAGTTTTTGTAACATGCAATGTATGGAGGAAAAAAAAACCCAGAGTGACCTGGTTTCAAATGGCACAGATACTCCTGGAAATGATCTACAGATCATGCTCCTGGTTCCACCAGCTCCTGAGGAGGCAACCTCTCAACTACACACCCACCCTAATGCGTTCCCTAATAACAGATACAAAGGCTAAAATGAGATACAGTTTTAAGACCCCAAGTTCTGCCAGATTGGGCCATTTTAAGCATTTCAGTTGGGCAAAGGCATTTATTTAGGAATAAACAGGTAGCTATGACTGAAAGACTCTGCACAATAAGTCTGTGAACTTCACACACAGTTTCATTATGTGATATCCTGCTAGCTAGGCTCTTATCACCTAACCTTCTTGAGGCCCAAAGAAGTCAAAAAAAGCAGATTTATTCTCTTTCTCTAGCTGTGTGGGCTTCACTGCCCTTTAGAGCATTTGGGTCTTCCTTCCTTCATTAGTGAAACCAGAACTTCCTGCTTATAACATGTTATATTCATCCTTAAAAACGAGTTTTTAAGCCTGTGTTCAGATGCCAAAACACTTTTCTCTTGCCACGCCGAGCAGGGAAGCATTCCCATGATTTTCAGAGGTGCCAAGTTTGATAGGGAGCTGCAACAGCCTCGGGAACGCTCCCTATCGAACTTGGCGAGCGAGACAGAGGTTCGTGCCAAGGGCAAAAAAGCCTGCCATGGGAACACAGCCCCTCCTGTTCTGCTTGGGCCCCTTGTGCTGCTGCTGGAGGAAGCAGGAGGAATAGCGACGGTGTCTCCAGCAGCAGGAAACTGGGACTAGCAGAGCACGGCGTGTTCCAGACCAGGTCGCGCAGCCGCTTCCGTGCAGCCAGCGGCGGGTGGGTCCTGGGGCGGCTGCTGCCAGGACCTGGAAATGGTTCCCAGCAGGATCCACGCCAGCCCCGGCTCCCTGTTCTGCACACAGGGGTCACCGGTGTGGTGGCTGCGGGGACACAGGGTGGCCCCAGAGGTGGAAACTGTGCTGCAGGGCTGTGTTGAGGAGAAGGATGTGCGTAGGTTGGCCCCAGCCCTGGCTGCGGCGCTGGGATCATAGAATCGCAGATTCACAGAATCACAGAATCATAGAATCACAGAATCGTTTGGTTGGAAGAGACCTTGAAGATCATCAAGTCCAGACGTTCACCCTGCACTGCCAGGGTCCCTAAACCATGTCACCCAGCACCACATCCACATGGTTCTTAAACACTTCCAGGGATGGGGACTCCACAAACATCTTCGGAAGATTCTGACAAGCTTTGCTCATGGAATGGGAATTCAGGGCATGGAAGTGTTATGGGAGGACATCGGTACCCTCAGAGCTTGCAAACCAGCAACAGACTCATTGCAGCAGAAACAGAAATGTCAATGGTAGGCTGAAAAGGATTTCTGCCCTCTCCTCCACGGGGAAGGGAGTGCTGGTAGCAGCAAGGGTAGGGGACATTCAGCACTACAGTAACAGCCACCAGGAAGAGGATTTCTGGTGTATTTTTATCCAGCACCCTGTACTGCTCTGCTCAGCAGGCAACTCAATCCTACACTTCCTCAAACCAGATGGCAAAACTGGGTTTGTAGCTGCTTTCAGATGCAGGAGCAGCAGAAAGCAGTTGGTGCTTCTGTGAATTCCTCCTGTTGTCACTAGATTTTAGTCTCCAAGCTTTCTACTGGTGGATGGAAAAGCATAAAATCAAATGTTCACAGTGCTATTGGTACATTGGGGAACACCCCCCGTGGCCTTCTGTACAAGAAAGTAGCAGGATACAAGCTCAACATGATGAAAAAGCTGCAAGCTCCTTTTGGAACATCGCTAATAATGAAGATATTTTGATTTTACACCCCAATTAGAAGAAATGAGCTCTGTTTGTGCTTTGAGACAAGCTAAAAACTCCTATAATCATCTCCTGGTCTAGCAAAAATCTGTTCTTTCCTACAAATACCAGGAACAGGTTCTTATGAAGTGTGACCAGCAGCAGTCAAATTAATGAACAGTTCCCACAGAGCCCCCCAGTGATTACTTCCCACTCTGGCAACTCTTCACTTGAGAACTGGGGGCAACAAAGTGTGGGTGGCCATTAGCAGCCTGTCAGAAGCCTGCTTCATATTAAACAGGGCAGATGCCAGGCACCTGCATCTTTCATTCAGAGCTCCAGCCTGCAAAGGCTGCAATTCCCTACCTTGAGCCACATGGGCTCTGCAGGTTTCATCTCCATCTATCCTCACAGGTGCTGGAGAGGATTTACCCCACAGCTCCCCAAGAACTCTTCTGCATCCACGGCTAGGTGAGAGGGACTGCAGGTTTTACACATTCAGCTGCCACACTCAGAGCCTCCCAAAGTGGAAGGTGCTGCTCCTGCTCTGAAATCTCTAGCACTTGACATCTGCACTCACAGCACCACAAGGAACTGTCAACACACACTCTGTGCACAACCACCCCTTCTGACAGCAATTTTTTTTCTGCTTCTAGGCTAATCTGTTTAAAAGGGAGGAAAAAATATAGCCTGAGACCAGGTTAACCCAGTAATTGGAGGAATGCAGGAACATAACCCCTGTTTTCTACCACTAAGCTTCAGAAATCAGTGAGGATGCATTCAGAGCATCCTGCTGTTTATTCAGCTGCTGAAGAACAGCTCACAGTGGCTTGTCCATGACTGAGAGCACTGATGTGCTTCAAGACAAAGCAGGAACACTGCTGCTCAGATACCTCAACGTGGAAAACAAGAGAGAAATGTGACAGAAAACACATTAGAATGAACACTGAAAATGAATGAAAACCTGCTGTTACAACAGAGCTCTTGCACACGCTTTCAATTCTCACCTATTTCATTAGAGCCTCCTCTGTTCTGTGTGTGAATCTAATTAAAGTGATCAGGCTCATTTGGGGAAATAGAATTTTAAGAATAGATGTAGAGCTGCTCCCTCTGATAGCAGATCCTGTGTGAATCTTTTATTCTGGATTGATGCTAATCTGCTCCCACTTTCTGTGTTCTGCCTGGTATTAGAAATTCTGTCAGAGCAAGCACTTCAAGTTGAGCACGAGGTTTGTCCTCTCCTTTTCAGTTTCAGAGTGGCCTTAATGCAAAGGGTGGCAGGAGAGGATGATCTGCTCACCTGGCAGCTTCTCTAGACTGACTTTCCTTCCTCACATTGACATCCCAAGTCTGATTTAATTAATGGGGAAGAACAGTTGCCCAGTGGGAATCTCTATACCAAAACAAAAGCACTGTAGGTTGAGGGAAACATCAGATTCTAACAGAAATCCTTTTTCCCTGGCAGGATGAATAGACTCCAGAAAGAAGTTTCCAGGAGAGAACAGACACCTTTGCCCTGTTCAAGGCTCCATATGCATGAGAAAAGACAGAGAAGATGCTAAAGCAACTTACACCCCTTTGACTAAATGTTATTTTTGAGCAATGTCTGTTCCAGATCCATAAACACAGTGATCTGTTATTTCTTCTAGAGCTTAAAAATGAGAACCAAGTCTGTCAGGAACCTTTCCAAACTTGTTTTTCTTCTATTTGCAGGCTGCAAGGCCTGCAAATCAGGTTGCCCATAAAGCTGCAAATGAATTTCTCACTGATTTCAGCAGAAGCTGAACCTCTCTCTGCTTTACAGCATCAAACCTCCAAACCAGGGAGACCTTGAGCACCAAGATGCAATCAGGTTTGGGGATGCAACTAGAACTAAACTGGAGTTTTTTCACCCAAGAAGAGAGAAGCAGCTGCTCTGGACTGAGAGGGGTAGGTACCAACTACAAATGGAGCCCTCCTGATCTCTCGGAACTCTTTCTGGGATGATGGAAAAGCCATTTCATTTAGAAAAGCCATTTTATGCTCAGCAGTAAACTCCTGGCCACTCTTCTCCTGCAGGAGTCTTAAGGAGCTTCCCTGGGGTCTAACACACACCCCAGCATCAGAATCTCCAGGAAAGCTCCTTACCATGCTGCTCACTCACTGTGCTGTTGTGCTACCCATGGTGGGAGTGCTTGGATGGAAAATCCAGGGGAGCTGAGTTCTCTACAGCAACGTGGTGCTGGTGGAACTCCAACTAAAATCTAAATCCTACATGTCTAATCCAGGCTGATTATTGCTGGATGATTATTGCTGGGGACTGGTAAATACCATTCACTCCCTAACAAATCCTTCTGCAGAGAAACAGCATGGGGGGCACACATACTTATGCAAAACACTAAGAATGTGCTCTCCTTATTAATCCTGATTCTAGTTCTTTCCCCTCCTAATATCCTTCCTGTCTCCTCCCCAGTTTAATTAACCACATCCTCAGAGCTCATGTGCTTTGTATTCACTGCACATAGGAGAGCTCCCTCCCTCAGCTTCCCAGTGCTTTCTTCATTGGCTTCCCAGTCTCATTGCCTGCAACACAACCCCCTCACAGTCATTTCTAAGCCAGCACTTCACAGGAATTCTTGCAGGCAATTGTCTACATGGCACATAGAGCAGATCAAAGCAAAGGAGTGCTTCCAGCACTGAAATGAGAGGAGAAATGCTCCTTCCATAAGTGGATTTTATCTCAGGCAGAGCAGTCTGTGCCTCTTGGCATTTACTCAAATCCTCAAGGGTTAATATGACATGTTGTAAACAGGAAAAATCTATCATCTGCTTGTCTATCTTCTCCACCATCTTTTGACACAGTTAGGAGAAGAAAACGTGGAGGTGATGGGAAATGAAGAAAGAAGTGAAGATGTTGCTGATCTTTTTAATCTTTCTTATGCTGCTTTTCCAGAAAGTCAGCTAAGCCCCATTTCTAGGAAATGCTTCCCCACACAGCATCACTTGGCTAAAGGAGCAGCTATAATTGCTCTACTTAATGGACTGTAATAAAATAAACTGCCTCCTATTAGCAAGCAGAATCCTATCATCAGATTTGTGATGCATTTTATTACAGAGCAGACAGCACCAGAACTTTTTAAGTGCAGTATAAGGGCAGGTAATGTATGAAATGGTTAAAGTGCTATGATACATCTCATGCAGTCACAAATGCACTGACAGTTTCCCCTTCTCTCAAACATAAAGATATCAGTGTTCCTTTCTTAAAGCCATCTCCCTCACCCCAATAACCACAGCATAAATGTCAACATTTTGCAGTCCACCAGAGTCATCCTGCATCTCTTTAGCCAGAGTAGCCTGCAGAGCACTCATTCCTTCTAAAGATGAACCTTTGACAGGTGTAATACTCCAGTAATAACTGTCAGCATGGTTAAACACTCAGGTAATACACTTGGATAAACTTCTCTCCCTCTGGCTTTGCTGTGGAGCTAGAATTTCTTCCCCAGGAGGGTGTGAGACCCTGGCACAGGGTGCCCAGAGAAGCCCCATCCTGGGGAATTTCTCAGGCCAGGCTGGATGGGGCTCTGAGCACCCTGCTCTAGTGGGAGGGGTCCCTGCCATGGAACTGGATGAGCTTTAAGGTCCCTTCCAACCCTGACAGTTCCATGATTCTATGGTTCTCTGTATGTCTCTAACTCTTCACCTTCCAACTGCTCCTGCACTGACTGGAGTCTTTCTGCTGCCCCAGGATGGTCCCATCCCCTGGGAAACAGGAGGGGATGTTCTCTGCTCCCAGCAGACCTCAGTGCCCCTGCAGAAGCCTCCTCCTCCTCCTCCTCTGCTCCTCTTCATGGTGAGACCCTTGATTCATCCAGCTGGTGACTAAGGTTTATACTTCACGTGGACAATGCTGATGCCATCATGATACCTGCTTTTCATTCACAAATATGCCAAGGTAGCAGAATTCATATGGAACCAACCTGGAACGATGGGGAAATTCAAGCTGGGTGCCAGTTACAAATGTTTTCCAGAAGAACTGGGATGTGCAGAGTGTAAGGATATTTTTTTGGTCTTTGTGCAAACATGTGGCCTCTTGCCTAAATTCTCCCTGTCCAGATGTCAACCAACCAATTAACATTTCTCAGATAGTTCTAATAGTTGGATCTGTGCTGATTGTGTTTTGGTTTGGCTTTGTTAAACAATAGTCAATTTAGACAGCACTACATTTTTTTTAAGTTACTCATGGCTAAATATACTTTCCCTGTTACCCAGAAAAACCACAGTGAAGCCTGAGATCTAGTTGGAAATTAATGTGCATTTCACATTTCCTAAAATACCAACCTATGAGTATACAGAGATACTCCAAAAGGCCTAGATTCTTATTTATATTCCAAATTTCAGGTTGGAGTTTGAGCTTTCACAGGGTGTTAGAGCTGTCACTTGCCCAGCACTAAATGACATATCCAGGTTACATGGAAAGAGCTCCCCCCAGCCTCTGCTTCCACACCTCACTGCAGAGGGTAGAGTGCAAGTGAGGAAATGGAGGTACCAGGAAACCTCAAAATTCCATCCACAGACACTCTGTGGGGGCTGTTTATACAGTGGAGACTTTGCTCAGACTGCACTGAGCTCTGAACATTTTATGAGACAAGTACTTTCCAGGCTGAGATGCTCAGACAGCTTCAAAGAGATCTGCTAGAGGCAGCTGAAGAGAAGAAGCACGTCAATATTTTACAGCCTACATGTGTGAAATGTCAAGTAAAAGGGTCTGAAACCTTCCCTGGAAGAGTTTTAGGGGCTCACAAAGTGAAGAAGACTAAAACATTGATTTGAGAGTATGAAATATTAACGTATTTTCTGGTCTTTGGGAAAATGGAGCGGTGGAGGAAAGGCAAGCAGAGTTAAAAGAGTAAAATTCATTTTCAGTATTTCTCAAATATGGTCTTGTGCTGGTGAACAGGAGCCTTGGCCACTGGCTTGGTGTCAGGTATGAATTCAAACACTGTCCTTCTGTGGTTTTTAATATGCAAGCCAGCCAGACTGAGATTCCTGTGTCACTTCAGAACACTTTCTCGGGGTCTGTTTATATCTTTAAGCTAAACACAGCCTCAGATCTCCTGCTGTGGGAGCTAAGTGGCCGTGTCCTTGCTACAAACCTATTACTAAAGATTTTACCAGTTGCAAATCCTGTGTGGTTTCCTAGGAAAACTCTGAAAATGCTGTTAGAGCTCACAATTAGGATTTAAACTGCAAATTTCCCTCACAAGAAGTATAAACAATAATTGTAGTGAAGCAAACCCTAAAATCATTCCTTTTCAGGTGCTGTGACACGAGGATAAATATATTCATAAGGTTAGTGAAAGAAACTTGGAAATAATAAAGACCAAACTGGATTCTAGTGGTAATATCTACCAAATGTAGACAAAAAAAAAAGCAGATTAACTTTCATCAAAGTGCCACAGCCAGGTTATTCCTGGATATCAGCACGCCTGGGAACTGGGATGAGGAGCCACACAAAGTGCATTGACACCTGGGATGGAAAACCTGATGTTCACAGGGGTTGGAAGGGACCTAGAAGATCATCTAGTCCAACTCCCCTGCCAGAGCAGGATAATAATATTGTATATAGAATATCTCTCCAATATTGTAGTCATTGGACCAGGGATGAGGATAAGACACATAAAATGAGATGGAAAAGGAGAAATAGAGACAATCTCAATGGCAAGCTCAGACCAATGAAACAATTCTCCCTCTTCCTTACCCCTCCTACTGCAGGAAGGTTATTTCTCCTCCTCTTTTGGAGTGGTTAAATCCACTTCTATTGATAAAGAGGACTGAGTGCTCCAAAGATTTTGAATCCAAAGAGAGTCAAAGTCAATCTCAGATAATCTTAATGTCAATTTTCTACTCTTGTAGTAAGATTACCTCATTATTCAGGGATTTCCAGACATGTCTTTTGAAGCGGAATAGCTTGACTCGTCCCAGGCTAGCCTATTCATCTACCCATGCGCTTAAAAACGAAGACCATAAATCCCATTTTTTAAATGAAGATCAAAATAAAGACGTTTCCAATGAGACACAGGTGGTGCCAGTGCAGAAACCCACCAGCAGCTCCTCTCCTACCTTCTCAGCATCCTGCTCGAAGAGCCTCAGCTGGAAGCACTGGTCCAGTTTCAGCTTGCGGACGTGCCACATCTGGTGCAGGTGCTGCCGGGTAGAGTGCAGCTTGTCTAAAAGGCTGGTGATCTTTGGCACAAGGCTTTGGAAATCTGCACTGCCAGGGATGCAGTTCCTGCCAGAGAAGCCATCGCTGCACCTGATGCACTGCAACAACCTCTGGCCCTCACGGTCCAGTTCCTCCACGGGAGCTTTAATCACTTTTTTCTTCAGCTGAGTGTGCTCGTCGATCAGCCTCCTGGAGCCCTCCACGTCAACTGGAAACTCCTTCCTAGCCAACATTTCCTGGAGGTCCTCCAGCCTTGACAACAAGTGGATGGCACTGTTGAAAAACTCTTCCAGGGAGACCCTCAGCTCTATCCACTCGTCGTGGTTGTAATCCAAGGATCCTTCAAACTCATCCGTCAGCTGAGAAGGGTCCACCAGTTTTGCCAGTCCTTCCACAGACACCATACTGGTCTGAGGGAAAGG
Source organism: Ceyx melanurus (assembly GCA_024611195.1). Lineage (NCBI taxonomy): Eukaryota > Metazoa > Chordata > Aves > Coraciiformes > Alcedinidae > Ceyx > Ceyx melanurus. The sequence continues at coordinate 71,904 of JANHGL010015825.1, read as the reverse complement.
GAAACAACAGCATTTGCATCAGCAACTAAGCAGACACAGTGCAATCCATACACAGCACGATTTTCCTCATGGGGAATGTCTGGGTTGAAAGGGATCTCTGGGATATCTAGTCCAACCCCAATATCATCCACACTTAACTGCTGTAAAAAATGCCAAGCACCAGGTTTCTTTTTTGATCAACTAATTGGATTGAAAACTTTTCTCTTAATGGCCACTGGTTTGTTTGTTTATTTATTTATTTATTATTTATTTATGGGAATCGTGTCCTGACTATAAATAATTATATATTGATAAATAATAATATAGCATATTTAATGAGATTGCCTCTGCCACAGTGCA
>JANHGL010015825.1:21481-48959 GCA_024611195.1 Ceyx melanurus | reverse complement strand
AAAAAGTTGAAGCAGAAAAAAAGAATCAGAAAACTTTTAACCCTTTTACTGAAAAAAAAACAGAAAAGTCTTAACCCTTTTACTGAAAAAAAAATAATCAGAAAACAACTCTTTTACTGAAAATAAAATAAAATAATCAGAAAACTCAACCCTTTTATTGAAAAAAAAAATAAAATCAGAAAACTCTTAACCTTTTTACTAATAAGGATTTCAGCTCCAGGAAAGGAAACAGGGTCTAGATCAACCCTGTCCTGTCTTTGCTCCAGGATAAAAATTGTCCCTTAACAGTTCACCTGAAGCGTCCTCAGGGAGCAGGATAAATAAGGCCCTAGAACAGTCAGAAGTTACTGGGACAGCCTGGAGGAAATGGGGTAATTCTCCTTGGAGGGGAAGGTGACAGGATGACCCAGTTGGCTGATGGAAGGAGATGTGTCCAGAGCAATTCTTTCTAGTCCTAAGGCAGAGAAGAGCAAGGAGACATGGCAGAAATCTCCAGAAAAATAAAAATGAATAATAAAAATACTGCTCTCTGCTTTGAGGAATGAGAGAAAATTATTATTACAAGCATCGTGCATACTGGAATCCTTCACTTATTTACAAATTATTCCTGAACAATCCCTAATTGTCACAAATTCCTGCATAATTTAATTTTTTTATGAAGAATTGTCAGGGTTTTTTTTTTCCAGAGCAAGCCACGGGATGTTTAATTCACCATAAGACTTGGAGTTCAGTAAGTGAGGTCTATTCTCTTAAATATTACTAATATGTAGCTTTTTCACTGTGCTTTAGAATCACAAATCCCAGCTTTTCTAGGCAGAATAAATGGGATATTACCACCACTGAACTGAGACACTTAGCATGCCTATAGATACCCAACATGACTATATTAGGAGCCTCATCTCCTAGAACAGCCTCCATCAGGTAGCAACAGCTGCTGAAAGAAGAAAATCTTTGGATACAGAGAGTCTGTTCCTTTCCTTTTCTTTATAATTACCTCTTTTTTTAACCGAGGGCAACAGAGAGGTGAAGAAATTCAGCCCAAGAGAGAAAAAAAGAAGACATTTTCTAACTCTGAGTCCACAGTGTTTGAGTTTTATAGCACTCTGGCTAAAAGTCAGCAAAGAAAATACGCCAGAAACTCTGTGTTTTGTAGCAGTCCACCCAAGGAGGTTAATTTTGCACTAAGTCAACAGCAATTTCACATGCACAGCCTCTTCAGAGTGCTACCCAGCATATTGTTTGAAGGGAAATAAAAATGGGAAGGATGTGAAGAGCCTCAACTGCTCTAATCAATATGTCCCATCTCCTGCCTCCCACTGGGCTCCCAGGCATGGGCTGCAATAATCAAACATGACATTAGCTTTGCTAATTACAGTTATTAAATGCTAAAACAAACAGCTGAGATTTTTCTAATTGTTTTTCAAGGTGGGTTTTTTCATGGGCTTTGCTGTGGTTTAGAGAAGCAAACAGATGGTCTAGTTATTAGTGCTCTGGAAGAAGAAGAAGTCAGAAAAACACATGTTCTTCGGGGCACAAAGTGCTCTGAGAACAAATATTTAGCCATGTATGCCTTGCATTCCTCCCAGAAAAACCCTTGGTTGATGGCCTTGCCTGTCAGGGGCTGGTTTGCCAGCTCTTCCCAGCTCCCTTTGCTTCCTTCTGCACTGTCTTTAGCAGCAGGAATTCAGCAGGATTAACCCATAAAGCCAGGGAAATGTCCCCAGGCTCCTGAGCACCTTGCCTCAGGTGCTGCCACACATCAGCAGTGGAGACAGGAGCAGTTCACAGTGTCTCTGGCCTCCAGCCAGGTGTCTGCTGTGGTTCAAATGAAAACACTGCTCCATCTGACCCCTGCAGATCAATCTTGCTATTGAAGACCCTGCTGAGACCATAAGTAAGTTTCCAGAGAAGCTGAAATGCTCCTCCAAAGGTATTTCAGTCCAAAATACGGTGAAGGAGTGAATGATAATGCAGAGAACGAGGAGACAGAGGAGCTGGGCTGATGTCAGGAGCCTCAATAAAATGACAAACAACGTGCTTGAGATCCCTAAATCTAATTGACAGACTTCCTAGGGAAGCAAAGCATCGAGGAATTGGCAACCAGAGCCTGGAAATAATCTACTTTCCTCTGACATACCTGAGCTCTGGGAGACTCTGCTGCTGCCAGACCTCCTGTGAACACCTCTGCCCTAAAACTCCTCCAGCTTCAAGAGGGGCTCATTTGCTGTAAGGGTCACATCTAGGATTATCTGCGTGACCACCCTCCAGCTCAGCTGGTTCCAAAGCAGGTCACTCTAGTGCAACAGTGATGGAAATTGAAGCTCCCACCACCGGCACATCTGCAAATTAACGGTCACCAGGGGCTGATCCTCTGCAGCATCCATCCCGTACCCCAGAGCCAATGCCTGAATCCAACCCCAGTGCCCAGTGTTTGCCACATTACATTTAGAATTAATGACTCCAAAGCCACCGGAAGATCCCTTGGCAGAGCAGCTCAGAGGCTGTTGATGGGAGGCTTGGCACAGCCACTGGAACATCCCATTTCCCACCAGCTAGGTTTGTTCTGCAGTCACCCAGAGCACATGGTTTTGAAGAGACACCCTGCTGTGGTCTGTGATGATACCCCTTTGCTGACTGTGTATATTTTGGGGTACTTCTTTCATTTTCAACGTTTACTTGTGAACAAGCCACTGGGAAAATGCTCACATTTCCCACGGAGGAAGTTACTGCCCCAGCAAAGCAAAACAAGGGAGAATAATCCAAATGAAGGAAGAGATGCTTTGTGTGGAAGGCAAAAACTTGCAGAGGGAGGTCAGAGGAGCTCATTTCTCCCTGTGTGTGTCCTGCTCAGCTGAGAGAGCTCCAGACAAACAGCAATGGCAACGCTTGTGATGCTCATCAGCAAAGGGAAATATGTGACAAACTGATTTAATATCACTGCCTGCTCAGGATTGTCAAATCCCCAGCAGGTAACTCAATCCCTGCTACAGCCAAGTCGAGGATCCTGCAAATTAATGAAAGTTCAGGAGAGAGTTCAAGCTATTGGACTTACAAAATTGCTGTTGGGAAGTCTTTTCCCCCTCCGGTTTTAAGAAGAAATTCAGCCTAGAGCTGGAAAACACTGGCAGATGAAAATGTTTCTGAAACTGCACATTCCAGCAAAGTATTCCCATTTCAAATTGCCTACATTTTCCCATTAAAAAAAAAAAAAAAAGTATTTAAAAACCCCAACTGATGGCAAAATGGAGATGTTCAGATGTGAATTTCAGTGCTTTTTGTCAGTTAATTAATTTTTAATTAATTAAAAAAAAACCAACACAAAAAACATAAGCCTATGAACCAAAACACTTTGACAGAAATGAGGATGTTTACTAGAATCATTAAATCAATTAGGTAGGAAGAGACCTTAGTCCAACCATTAACCCTGCCCTACCAAGCCCAGCACTCAGCACCACATCCATGTGGATTTCAACACCCCCAGGGCTGGGGACTTAACCCCCTCCCTGGGCAGCCTGTGCCAGGCTCTGGATGCTCTTTTGCTGGAAAAAAAAATCCCTAATATCTGGTTTAAAGCTCCCTTGGTGCAGCTTGAGGCCATTCCCTCTTCTTCTGTCACTAGTAACTTGTGGGCAGAGCCCGGACCAGCCTCTCTACAACATCCCTGCAGGTGCTGTAGAGTGATGAGGGCTCCCCTCAGCCTCCTCTTCCTCACACTAACCCTCCCCAGCTCCCTCAGCCACTTGTCCAGCAGTTGAGGTGCCAAGTCTCATTACTGGACCAGAATGGTTGGTTGTTATCTGAATCATCTCAGGTGCTCCAGGCACCTCAAATTGATTTAGAAGCTCCCAGCCTTGATTTCTCTGCAAGGACAACTCTCAATTGCCCATGCACGTGGAGATGAGACATCTCCTGAGATACCTGTGGAGCTCACTGTGTCTTTAAGGAAAACCCATGTGCTGGAAGAGGATGGGATGTATACAGACCTTCCTTCCTCTGATTGTTAGCTTGAAATTCCTTATGTTCAACAGGAGCTCTACCTATGTCACAGGATGCAGGGATAATCCACCAGGAGGTGGTGGGAGTCTGGGTGTTTGGGTGACACCCAATGATTTGTGATCCCATAAGTTCTTCCAAGTCTTTTTGGAGAGAAATGTTGAGGGGTTTTGGAAGGTACTCGATCCCATCTGCCTCTCCTGAGGTTGCCTGTGCTAATTATAAAATAATTATATATATTTATACATAAAGGAGAAATCTCCCCACTCCAAGGAGATCTTGGTAGATCTTGGCAAGCTGCTGGTGCCCAAGCACCAGGACAGCAAGTGCTGGCAGTGAGCAGATATTATCCACAAAATTAATTTAGTCCATGTCTACAGTTAAACACACCACAGCAAAAGGTGCTGCACACCACATTTACAGCCTGTACATGAAATCAGAAATCCCAGGAAAAAAAACAAACAACTGTATTTCTGTTTTAACCTCAGAGTCAAAATGAAGATATCTTAACAGCCCCTACAGGTAAAGCTCTTCTAGATGCTCAAAAATAACCGAACACCCTCAAAAATGGAAAAATCAGTCAAACAGCAACAACAAAAACCCAGCAGGCTCAGGCCTTATCAAAAGACCTGGAAACTTTACAGTCTAAACTTCCTTGTTTTCCTCTTCAAAGACAAATCTGCATCAATGCAGCAGCAGCAGCAAATTCTAGATGAAAGCCTAATGGCCCCAAAACCACCAGGAAAATTCAATAGCCAAGCAGTCCTCTGTTTTTCCAATGGCATATTTCCTCTTTTTTGGAATTTCCGTGCATTTCAGACTACATCAGGAAATGGTATAAAGCAGAAGACATTTTTTTTCTATAACAAAATATAGAATGGTTGATGTCTCAGTTGAAATTTCCATTCCAGGGGAAGAGAAGAATGGAAACTTTTCATTTCAACCAAGGCTTTTTGTGCACATCCCAGTGTCAGCATTTGAGACCCCCTGGATCTGAACTCGCCCAGTGCCCAGGAGACCCTGGGGTCTCATTTTAACCCTTTCTCTGAAGAATAAAGTGAAGAATAAAGAACTATGCCCCTCCACATGTGGTCATGTTTACCTCTGGCACTAAGTGGGATCTTCAGCCAAGTTTTGGGAAGGTCAGTGTCTCCCCCTCTGAGCTCTCCTCTTTTGATTCACTTTTCTGGCTTAAAATTAGTGAAACCAAACTTCCAAGCTGTCCTTTCATCTGGTTTTTTTTACACTGGAATTCCTTCTCTGAAAGACCTCCTGGGAAATCTCTTTTCCCTCAGGTTCAGGCATCTCTGACCCAGCTGGTGATGCTGTTCCTGAGCCATGTGGGGCTGAGGACAGTGGGATTTTGGAGGATGGAGATGCCCAACTGCTGCTGCATTCCCTTCTCCCTGCCCCACACCTTTTGTGGTCCAAAGTCCATGGGAACATTACACCCTCCTGCCTTTTCCTGTTGATTTCTCCATGCTCATCCACCCTCTCAGAAGCCTGGCATCCTCCTCCTTTGCCCTGCACCCTCAGCAGATGGCAGAAGGCACCTGGGTGTCACCAGGAGTTCACATGCTGAACCCTACAGGTAATGGGAAGGATCCCAAGAAACTCTCCTGGGATACAGGGGCAGGGCAAACCCTTCCAGCAAGACCCAGGGCAATAGTCAACAAGCTTTTCACAGTGTACGGGAAGCTCCTTGCATGGGCAGGGAAGGTGGCACCTCACTCCCCTCCTCCTCCTCCTGAAAGCCTCCCCTCACCCTGCACCCAGCAACCTCCTAGAAACACAATTGAGCAGCTGAACAGCATCCCGAGTGCAATCCCTCCTCTAAAACAGCATCTGTGTTTTCTAGGAAAGACTGTAAGCCCAGCTTCCAAAATATTTCACCACTTTTCACTGAAAAAAAAAACCCAACAAAACCCTACTTGAATAATCTACAACCTGTTTTATTTCCTCTCCTCTGCGCTCATCCCCTTCTCAGGATCCAAAACCCAGTCCCTGGCCCCTCACTCACTCCTTAATGGTTCCCAAAGCCATTCCAGTGCTGGAAGCAACACAGAGAACCACCCAGGCACAGCCAAGATGTTATTAGGGTTTAGGCAACAAGCAGGTGGCTGAAAACTCCTCCCTGCCAACCCCTTTCCTTCATCCTCTTCCACGGGGCCAGCGATGGGAGCGAGGAGACGGTGAAGGGCTGGGACACCCCACACCCTGCCTGCTGGGGCCACAGTTCAGCTGGGGTGGGATTTTTCAGCCGCTGCTGAGACAGAGACACTTGAACTCTGCTCCTAGGTGACATCACTGGAAGAAAAACTCGAGGAGAAGAGCCCAACGTTACCCATCCATCAGCTCTCCCGTGGCACAGGGATGTGGCTCAGCCCGGGGTGAGAGCCTGGCACACAGCTCCAGCCCAGATGAATCCATGCCCAGCTGCTTTTCAACTCCAAAACTAAGCTCTCTGCTGAAAGCCTGAGCCTCTGAGCTCACACAGCTGGACCTGAGCATCCACAGCCCAGAACCAGGGCATGGGACAGCCCTGATTTGAGGAGCCTGGCTTGGAAGCTGCATTTCATCCCACCCCTGCTGCCCCTTTCCCTGTTTTTAGTGAAGGTTTTCCTGAATACCAAACATGAATCTGACCCCTCATGACTCTGCAGTGCCACCAGGACCAGCGTGTGGCAGCCAGTGGCTGGAGGGATCCAGAAAAGGTGTGCTCACCTGACACAAAGGCCACTTTCTCCTTCAGTATAGGGAGGACATCAGCAGCTTTTAAACCATCGTTTCGAAAAGAACCTGCAAAACAGAGGAAAGAAAGGAAAGTGACATTAGAACAGAGCATGTCCTTGCTCCCACTTTCACAGACACTCCGTGTTTCTCAACTGAAACTGGAGGAAATCCACAAATTACACAAAAGCACCAAGAAAAACACCTTGATGCTTGACACACAAACAGCATTAGCATCACTGGAGGTGTGTTTCTGAAGCAAAAAAGTAATCAGCTCAGCACTGTATCCTCAAGAAGTTCTGAAAGGTTAAATTTCCCACCAAGTTACCAGATTTATCCACGTTGCCTTTTTCACATCCATTTAGCATCAGCCCTTGAGACTGATTCTGTAAAGCTTGAGACAGACTTGCCCAGGGACTGGCTGAAAAAGGACTTTTCCCCTTCCCCTCTTTCTGCCCTTCACATCTGCAGGAGGAAGGGCTGAAGTGAGGACCACGCTCAGGAGGACATGCTCCTTAGAGCCAAAGGTTTGCCTGGGTCAGGAGTGAAGCTGCTGTTTGATTATGTTAAATACACCCACCAGATCAGCCTTGTGAAAACCAGCACACAAGAGAGAGATAATCAGTGCAAAGCCAAGCCCCACATCCCTGCTCTGTCACCAGGCACTGGAGCATGATCCTGAGAGACCCCTGAAGAGTGCTTTGTGTCTGTGAAGGGTTTGGGACCAGAGACACTGCTGCTGGTGGCCAAACTCCAAGCAGGACTTTGTGCTCCCTGTGTTAAAACAGGCTTTGCTATTCACTTCTCCTCTCAGAGAGGCTCTCACATCAAAGGTGGGGAACCATTCAACCACAGACCACGTTTGGAATTTCAGCAGCTTTGTATAGAAGCATCTCATCCAACCATGAAGCAAACAAGAGCAGCCAGAGTGCCAGACACATCACGGTGGCTCAAAGACACTGGAGCAGAGCACTGGACCAAAGCACTCCAGCTGCAAGATCAGCAGTGTCAGTGCAAGCTGAGCTGGGGCCAATGTTTGTTATATTTGTCAGGGAAACAGCAAAATCCATTCTTAAGCACTTGACTGTGCAGCAGACGTTTTACAACTGAATTCTTAGCAAACACTGACAAAAAAAAAAAAAGCCAGTTCATGTGTATTCATCTCCCTGAAACACACCAGAAGGATGTCTTAGCACAAGCCCGCTGTGCTGAGGGCTGGTGGAGATTTTCTCCCACAAGGAAGGGCTGCAGAGGTGATACCTGCAGAGCACGGGGGGAAATGTGTGGCTTTGGAAGCTGGTCACCCCCTGAGCTGCAGCAGGGCAGGTTGCAGGCAAGGGGGAGGAAAGGAGAGACAGAGATGGAGCCAGCACTGCCAGTGGGGGCTTTCACCTCCATCAGTATCCCCAAGACAGGTCAGCCATGCCTTAAAGCCAGCTGGGGGAGGTGGGAAGCTCAAGTCATGTTACCACCACAGCTGCAGAAAAATTCAAATTGGGAAAAGAAAATGAGAAAATTACTTCTTTTTTTTTTTTTTTTCCCCCACAAGCTTGGCCTGGGGAACTTGCTGCCACAGGACACAGCACCTCGAAGGGTTTCCCAAATGGGTTGGAGACCTGAAAACAACAAAACATCTCCAGGGAACTGCATAAGATTCATTAAAAAAAGCAGAGTTTTGGAAAGAATATAAGCCTACAGGCTTTTGGGAGTGAAAGCCAAACTCAAAGTCTTGAAGTGAACTGGAAATTATCCCTGGAGAGAGCCCTGTGGGCTTTAGAATTCCATTCTCCAAGCAGAGTGCAGGGCTCCTGCTGGAGTCACTGGCTAGCTGGACCAGTGGGCTGCTCCACAGTGGCTGTTCCTAGAAAAGCTTCCATTCTCAGCTGAAAAAAATGCAGCTCTTGGCTTCAAATAAAGATCAGCTGCTCGAAACATGGAAATACTTTCTATATTTAAAAAAGCCCAGTGTGTGTAGGCAAGAAGAAGGCCTCCTGTCACAGCACTGCATGGGGCTTCAGCACTTGGCTCCTGATGCCTTCAGCAGGAGCTGTGCACCCCTGCAATGTCTCAGGAAAGGCAGCCCACATTCTCCTAGCTCTCAGAACACATTTGACTCTGGAAAAAACTTTGGCATGGAGTTTCTCCAACCAAACAGCACTGAACTTCTTGGGCTGAACCCGTTCCCTGGAGTCCAGGAGGCAAGAGGAGAATCCATCTGGTCCTTATTGCCTCTTCTTCCCTCAGCAAAGGCCTTGCCTGGGTATTCCCCACCCATCCATCCATCCCTGCCTTTTGGAGCAGCATCTCCAAGGTTTAGCATTGCTGAGTTGCTTTGCTAAGGTTTTTTTGTTGTTCCCATGGCTTTTGTTTTGTTTGCAGCACGGTAGCATCTTGGCTGCCTGCAGCATGCGAGCAGAAGGGACATCTGATGTGAGCAGGGGTGGGCAGAACAAAGGAGACTTTAATATTCCCCTTGTAGCCTCTGCAGACTGAGACACTGAGATTGACTTGTCCAGTGTCAGACAGAGAGTGTGTGCAGAGCTGAACCCTCATTCCCCAGTGCTTTGCTCATACAACCATCCCTTTGTTTTCCAGCAGAATATAATCCTCCTTTCTCTCCTCTTTACACTCCTTGCTTCCTCCTCCTGCCCTTCTCTCTCCATTATTCTTTCTCGCCGCATTTATGCCTCAAATATTTACTTTTTTTTTTCTGTCTGCTAAACCCTTTTTAACCCCTTCCTCCCTTCCCTGCATGCTATTGTCTGGCCCAGCAGGGCTGTGAGCCTTGCTCCTTTAATTTCGCTGATTTTCTGCTGGCCACGGAGAGGGGCTTAGCTGGGGCTGCCAGGGTCTGTGCCTCTGGGATTGCTGCCTCAGAGGCAGGGAGGCCACAGCATGGCACAAGCATTTGGCTGAATAGAGCAACATGTGCTCAGGACTAGTATTTTAGCACCATCTGGCAGAGATAAATGGGGCTGGACACTCGGCATCTGCTGATCACTCCTCCGAGGACAACAGCCTGGTCCCTGCTGCAAAGAAAAAGCATTTTAGTCCCCCCAGAGGAGCCTGTGAGGCTCTCCTGACACACCTCCCCACTGCAGGCAGCAGATGAGGGGGTTTTGCCTCCACAGAGGAAGGATTGAGCTGAATCTAAACACAGAACCAGCTAGAAAGAAAACTAATCTGAAAACATCATTACCAACTATCATTGAAGATTAACCCAGAGTTACACACTTGACTAAGAAAGGTTATTATTCTCCTTAATAACTAATCAAAAGTAATAGCTGGCCTCACAGGAAGCCTTTCTAGCCCTAGGGCTTCGGGTCAGAGCAGGGTGAAAGGCAGGTTGGACTAGCAGCACAGCCCTAGGGCACAGATGGCAGCCACCTCCTCCATCCTTGGTTCTCTTCCTCAAGAAACACTTCTCAGCTGGTGCAGAGCCAGGCTGGAGTTTGATTTCAGCTTTAAGATAGAAAGCTAAATCATATTTGGGACCTTTGTAGGCTTTTCTGATTTTTTTTTCTGCTATATAACCAAAGACTCACACGGCTTGGGGTTGAAGGCAACTTATTTCTGCACACACGAGGGGATATAAACACAGATTACAGCTGTAGGGGGATGCAAAGTGGGTTACAGGTGCCTCGTGGAGGATCCAACCATCAATCTGCTGTCAATCTGGTATCCAGTGCTCCTGGTTGTCTTGTATGAAGTCAATGTTTTCATGCCACCAGATCCAGACACACTGACCCACATCACAGCCTCCACACTTGGACAGCAAGCAGCCAGTGTGCACACAGGGCTAATCCCACTGCACCACGTGCCAGGCACTTTATCTCTGCTGAGACAACATTTATCCTCATTACATTGCTGCATTTACTCTAAAAGAAAAAGATGAATGTTGTTTTCATATGCAGTGATTAGTCTCAGTCCAAGAGTAATATTATTTCCTATGCGTTTCCTTACTCTGTCCTTCCTTCTATTAATTATACACCACTACTGCTCACTGGATCATAGGATGGTGGGGTTGGGAGGGAGCTCTGGACATCACAGAGTCCAACTCCCTGCCAGAGCATCACCCAGGGCAGCCCACACAGGAACAGACTCAGGTAGGGCTGGAAAGTCTCCAGAGGAGACTCCACAGCCTCTCTGGGCAGCCTGTGCCAGGCTCTGGCACCCTCACAGGGAAGAAGTTGCTCCTCATGTTAAGGTGGAATAACTGCTGAGCTTGTTATTCCTTCCACGAGGCACTTGGCATCACGGAGGCTGCAGCTTCAGCTCCACCCATGGGGGGTTTTACTCATTTAAACATAAACTGAGATGCTGAGAGATTGCAGTGACTCTGAGTCAAGCTTCCCTGCATCTCCTTTCTCTTTCCATCAGGAGTTTGGCATCAGGCTGAGCTCTTCCAGTTCCTACGCTTAGAAAGATAATTAGATGTTATAGGTAGCCCCGTGGATTGCATAAAAGACTTGGTTCTATTTGTGCTTCTGCTCCTAAATGCTTTTGTGGTCCTGAACAAGCTGTTTTCACTGTGCTGGATCCTGGTTTTCTTCTCTGCAGAATGGCCATGATGCCTGCCCACATCAGCAAAGCACAGACCTCAAAAGCACATTGCAAACGTGATTCATTTTGTCTCAAAACCCCCCATTTCTGAGGCAGGGAACTGCTGGTATAGACTGACAAAAACAAGGCACCAACATTGGGAAAGACCTGCTCTGGTGATCACAGACAGGACTTTTGGGGCAGGAAAGGGAATCTCTAAGACAACTGGAAAAATTAGGCAGCCTTGACACAAAATACAAAGTGCAAGGGATGGGTCTTCAGAGGGAAATCAGTGTATTCAGCACCTGGAGGTTGCAGTCATTAATTCTTGCTGTAGATTGCAGCACAGATCAGTGACCCCCAGATGCAACAGTCTGATGTTCATAAGGAGCTACAGGCCCTTTGCCACCTGAAGTCACATCTTAAGCATGTGCTCTCTACCCAAGCCTAGTGAATAAAAATAGTGAAAATTTTCTTTCCCTTTCACTCCTCTCTCAGTTACAACCTGATTCCTTATGGAAACACCCCTCAGAATGGTTTGATCCTGCCCAAGGGATTCCTCTAGGCAGGATGCAAGGTCTCTGGGAGGCTGCAGAGGTTGGGCACGCAGGGTCCCAGCCTCTATTAGATGCTGTAAGTCACAATAATTCCCTTTAAGTTGCTTTGGTTGACATGTTTTCTCCACAGAGCTGCAGCAAGGCATCTGCCAGCACCTGCCATGCAGCAGTGACACGCTCAGGGCTTCCCATGGGGTCCCCCCAAATCCTCCCTCTCAGCTCCTGGAGGTCCCCAGTCGCCAGTAACTTCTCCAGGACAAGAGAAAAAAAAAAAAAAAAACCAGAAGAAAATATCTAATTATGTACAGCATTCAGGAGGCACTTTGCTGAAAGGCCAGCCCCACAAAGGAACCATATGCCAGTGCCTTCAGTGTGCTTTGCAAACATCTGCCTCTCGGGGGGATTGCACGCCAGACAGTAAGAAAGCAACTTTAATTAGAGGCCAATTGAGATCCTTGTCCCAAGGCCTGTGACTCCCCTATAAAATGACAGGGAACCCCAAACAAACAAAGCAACTGCATTTGCCCACACGTGTAAAAATGGACTTTACACTTGCTCTTTGAATGCGTGTTTGCCTTTGCAATTGTTCTGAGAGGGATCAATGTGCCCCATCCAGACAAAGCTCCCACTGCCTTTGGACAGATCCCTGCCCAGGAAGGATGGGGGAGTCCAGTGAGAGTGTCAGAGTGGGGTTAAATTGGTTATTTTTGATTGGGGTTCGTCCCATATTCACAAACTTGGGCCTGGCTAGTAATTAGGCTTCCATTTCCCTCTGTCTCCCCTCGCTTTAAATCCCATCTGATCAGATAGATTCCTTCCCTCACCCATCCAAATCCCATCTGATCAGATAGATTCCTTCCTTCACCCATTAAAATCCCATCTGATCAGATAGATTCCTTCCTTTGCTCATCACCTTGGGTCCCTCTTTCTTTCTCCTTGTCTCTGTGAGTTCAGCTGGCAGCTATTGGTCATCCTGTGCAGCAAAATCTCTCTCAGGAGCTGCCCTGGGATGCTGGGCTGCTCCTTACCTGCAGAGCAGGACCTCCCTTCACACCCTGCTCCTTATTCCAGCTTCCCAGGGTCCTCTCCTCACCAGAAACCAGCTAACCCAGCACGGGGGGCTGTCAGAACCCATCTGCAGGTGCCCTCAGTGCTGACAAATCCCTGCCCTGTGCAGCAGCAGCTCAGGGTGTAACAGCAACAGCTTCACCTTCCCTGACAACATCCCAAATCCAAAAGGAAAGCAGGGCAGGCACTTCACACCCAGCAGCAGGAGAGGGGGGAGGCAAGGCTAAATAATTCATCTGGCTGCCTGACGGATGCTGACATTTTTGACACACATTAAACATTCATGGCAATCATTTTCTGGACGGCTGAGTCATGCCAGTCACTGCATCAGCTCCTGCCTCCCCACCTGCCCCTTTCACCCTCCTCTGGCTGCTGTGGCACAGCTCAGCCACTTGTAACCCTGCCCCCTGAACCGAGCCAGGCTCCCCCAGATGCCAAAGAGCAGAGCAGGGACACCCAGGGGGCTGAACAGAGCCTGCAGGAGCAGCAAGCCCACGGAGTCCTAACCCCACTGCTGTTAAACTCACAGACCTGCTGCTTTGTTAATTAGCTAACACGAGATGCTGGGAATCATTTTGGAAAGCAAATTACCTCCTGGATTTCTAAAAGCTTCCTAGCCACACTTTTTCTTTTTTTTTTTCTTTTTTTTTTTTCCTTTTTTTAACTATTTTTTCCTTTTCTTAATGTATAAATGCCAATTAAGTTGCTGCCTGCCTCTGTCTAATCTAATGTTAGCCTGCTCATGTGTTCAGTCACTCCCTAATGCCAGTGTGGCCCCTGATGCCCAAATCTCTTTAGCATGCTAGCATAAATGTTTAGAGCCCTGAGACTTACTGCTGGAAGAAGCCTGACATTTTTGTGGTGAAATCCCATGATGTTATTGTAATGTTGAATAGAAAAGGATCACCAATCAGCTGAAAATTCAGCTTTCCTTCAGTTGTGTTCCAGCAAAGGATATATCTAAAGAGATGGCTGGGATTAAAGCCTCACTGTCTGGATCTCTTCCTGGAGAAGCAGCCCTTAAATTCACTGAAATGATGCTCAGCAGAAGGTAGAGTTACACAAAGCCACTGGGCAGCCTCCAAAGACAAAGGATGCACACTCAATCTCATCTTACATATCCCATGAGACTGGACACTGGAGTTACCAGAAATACTTTCCTCATCCCAAACACCCTTTTTTTGTTGTTTTTTTGGTTTTTTTTTATGGGACTAAAATAGATCTAACAAGATTATCTCCTAAACTCAGCAAATTCACTTCTTTTCACGGAGGGGAAGCTCAGAGCTGCACAAATAAGTGGCTACAGGTTAATGAGATCTGACTGGTCTCCAGGGGCACAAGCTGCTGCTCTATAGCATGCTGACAGCTGGACTCAAGTGACCATCCAGCTCACCCCTAAACCAGACAGGAACAGTTGGGGCCCCTCTGCCAGGCTGCAAATGCAAATCCAACAGCACTGACCTCGTCCCCTTGGTTTTAGCTTCAGCAGAGGTGAGGGAAATGCACTATATTGGCACTGGGGTTTAACTTGGCATGACACAGCCCTTCTCCATCCCATCTTCAGAAGGGATTTCACTGCTTTGTGAGCCCAGCAAAAACCAGCAATGCCAGGCAGAAGGGAACTGTCACTTGCTAAGTGTTAATAACAGCCCACAAAGTTCAGTAGAAAGGTCTCCCAGAGAGGGTACAATTAGACTCTTGAGCACAGGTGACCTACTGCAGCCTGGGGGGTTGGACCAGAGCCTTTCTAGGCAGCTGCTGAGCCTCATCTGAGCACAATCCCACTCTGAACCCAGCTCAATCAACAAAAGGACATTGATTACCTGCAGTAAATTAGAGGTGAGGGCAAAGCACAGCTTCTCCTTCCCCCCCACATCTCCTGCTGCAGGTGAGATAAAAATACCCTCTTCATAATTCCTGCTTAAATGTTGTTGATGGGCATGCAGTCCACAAAAACACTTCCCTGCAAAACCCCTTCAATCTGCATTTATAGCAAGGTGCACATTCACTCCAGAGTCAAGAGACATGACACTGATTCCAGATGAAAGCTGCAGGATAAAGCAATAATGAGGTGCTTGTGGATAAAAAAAACCACACTGAAACATTAGGGAAAGGAAGTTATCATGTAGGAAAGGTCCAAAATCCAATTTTCTGAGTGGTATCCCAGCTTAAATGATACAGACAAACGACCTTTTCACAGCCATCAGATGCTCCTTTGGAAATGGTTTGTGAACTCACACACAGAGAGAGAAAAACAAAGAGATAAAGAGTCTCTTTTTTCCCCTGCACTGAGGAGCTCCAGTAGTGAGCACACTGCCTGCTCTAAGACTCCTGACAATTAAGGATGTGTCACCCTGAGCAGTATCTGTCTGCACATATCTAATTTGCTCATTACCATCATCCTCAGCCACCACAACACAACCATGCACAGAAATCCTACGTTAGGGGAATAAATATCCATTGAAGCCAAAATGGTCAAGTCAGCTGAGCACGTAAATTGCCCGGATTCTACTCGAGGACAGGAATAATTATCTTTCCAAATCCACTTTAAAACCCGCAGTAAAGATGACTTTCTGAAGAGGTCAGGCCCTGATGAGAGCTAATACTGTCAGATGGATCTCTGCCACTGCCCAAATATGAGCTGTGCTAACGCATCAGGGCACAAAAATGCCTCCTGCAGGAGCTCAGCCCATCACCTAAGTGCTGGCAACTCACGTGGCTCTGTGGCTTTGAAAGATTGCACTGTGATGTCTGACAGATGCCAACATAAAATACATGAGGGGTAAAACAAACCCCATTTTTCTCTGCTCAGCCAATAATGGACACAGCTCACGTGTGGAGACTCAACGAGCAGGAGCATCAGAGCTACCTCCTCACCCCTTTGTTTGCAGGATATAACAGAGTGGCTACAGATGCCAGGCAGGAGAAGCACCCAAAGTCACCACCACCTACCCAGCAACGTGGCTGTGCAACCATTTCCTAGGTGAGGAGCACCCAGCACTGCTGGAAAACAGCTACTGGGTGATGCCCAAGCACCCCTTAGCCCCTTGGGGTACCAAGTGCTGGAGGAACAGAGTGTTGTAGCATCCCTGCCACTGCCCCTGCTCTGCCAGGAGACACAGCAGGCTCCTGTCAGCAGTGTTTCCAGCCCAGCCCTTTTCACAAGCACTGCTATTCAACTGCAACCAACTGCTTTGTTCAGCCTGGTTCCACTCGGAAAAAAACCAACTCCATAAAGCCAGGAGCGTGGAGTTCGTGTTTACAGCATCCCCATGATTTCCAGATCAAAAGCAGTCAGTTTACAAGCTGAAATATAAAAGAAGATGGTTTGTTTTCCCAGCTACAAGGTCGAGGGCTCACGCTGGGATCTAGAAGTGAAGTTGTCATCTTCTTGGCTTGTACAACTCAAGAAGGAGCTAAAAAGAATCCTGCTCGCCCACTCCCAGAACAGCTGCCTGGTTCCAGCTTCAACACAGATAATAAGGAATAAAAATAAAGACAATATTTTCAAACCCACTTAGGTTATTCCTGCGCTTGGGGGCTGCAGGAAGATAATCTGATTCTGAAAGCTACTCCAAGGGCAACTCGGAGTGACAAGACTTAAGTGCCACTTGAAATCTTACTGCGTATTTAGGTACCTAAACAGTCTGTACCTAACTTTAGGCACCCATTTCTCAGAGCTGTTCCCCTTAATTTAGTCAGCAAATTAATCAGATTTGCATGTGATTACACACAGATAGCAGATCGTTGCAGGGGGAAGGTGCTATTTTTACACAGGAGCAGAACTGCACGTTAAACTGAAATTTATGAGTCCACCAGCTGAGTCTACATTAACTATTTGACAGCTGCAAACCACTGCATCCCAGGCACCACCAGTTTGCTTACAAGGATATGTGCACACCTGTAACTTCACCACCCCCAGGGCTGCTCTGTGGACCCCAGTATGATGGTACCTTGCAAAGGATTCAAAAGAGCCTTAGCTAACAGCTGAGCTTACCGAGGGTAAACTGAGGCAATATTTACCCCTTAACCTGCTGTCACAGGGCTGACCACCCCCTCAGGGTCTGGGCTTTGCATCCCCTCACCTCTGCAACGACAGCATCTGATGGCAACCAAAGAGATCATGGCAAGAGCTGACAGGAAAGGTGGGCTGAAAATAAAGCCTGGGAACATGCAGATGTACCAACGAGTTCAGAGGGACTTTCCAACACCATCAGCCAGTTTTACCCACCCAGACTTTTCCCACTGCTTTCCCAAGCTGCTTTACCCCAACACTTAGGGCTTCACTCCCTTTCCTCCCCTCTCCAACAAGGACAAGCAAGGATGTTCAATTAAAATTGAAACAAATCAACAGTTTCACACTTAGCTAAAAAGAATGACATTTGGAAAGCTCTCCTCATGCAGGATCATGATCAATACACCACCAGGCCAGTTATGGCAGATAGGCTGCTGAGAGATGTGCTCCTGTTCCCTGCCTCTCTTTATGCATTCAGGTGGAAAGAAAGCCAAGGCAAGTGCAGCCTCAAATGCTAATTGCTCTGCTTAGGATGTATTCACTCCCAAGGAGCTCCTTCCAGGGCACCTTCAAATCACACAGCTATTTAGTGCCAAGGCAATTGCCAATCTCTTCCCACTTCAGCCCCAGTCAAGGTCTTGCCCATGATAATGAAACCCGCCTGGAGGTTTCAGGCTGCTGCTCCTGCAAAGCAGCCACTGCTGGTTTCCCTTCAGCAACTGTCAGGGGGGCTCTGAGACAAGCAGAGCAGGAGGGAAGGGGTGTACTTGTGGCTCACTCCATCCTCCAGATGATATTTTCCCAGCACGTAGTCACAGCTCGTGCTATTTGAGTCATCCCCATCTCAGAATGCAAATAGTTCCCAACCAGTAACCCAGCTTTTTTGCTCCCAGCTTACAGCTCAGCTCCTCTCACCATGCTCAGGGCTCCCCTCAAGAGCTGTTTGCTGTCAGGGGGAAGAGAACTCGTTTGGAATGGGATGGGAGGCAATGAAATGCTTTGGGCTGGAGGAAAATGGAGCCCTCCTTCTATTGCTGGCTTTAGACTCTGGATTAAACCCTGTCCTTAGTCACGTTGATGCAGGGAGGAGCAGATCTACACCAGAACTGTAGATCCATCCTTCAGTTCCACACATGACTTTCTCTGGGATTTTAATTTCTTAGAAGAAGAAATGGATTTGCCCTGCTCTTTACAGCACAGCTCCTGACCCAGACCTGAATGCTTACTGCTTGAATTCCCAAGAAAAAATAACATTAAATTGGAGTTCAGGTTCAGTACATTCAGAAATCGGAAAGCAAAAGGGGTATTTGGTGGCAAGCTGTAATTATTTCAGGCAACCAAGAGAACTCCAGACAATTCCAAGCTGAGTTAAGTGTAAAAACAACCTAGAAGGTCTGGGAATCAGTGCTAAGGCAGGGCAGCAATGCTGCAGAACCCTGAGGAATACCAGGGAGCAAGTGCACAGCTGTGGCTCCTGTGCTGTGCTGCTGATGGCTGCAGATTGAATTGATATTGAAAGTCCATTTCATTTTTTATCTCCCCTTTATTAAATTATTTTAGGGGGAGAAAAAGGAGAGCTGCCTGCTAAGAGTCACAAGGAGGTATACCCCATTAATCTGGCAATAAAACCATCATGGACAATAGTTTGGCTCAAAGCCTTGGGTTGTGTATCTTGCTCAAAAGTTGCTTATAAATGAATTTAGCCCAGGAAACAGTTATGCCTCATAAACATGGGATGTCTCTAACCTCTCATTTACTATTTCCCTGTCTAAATCAGAGACAGCAGAGATGCCCAGGCACCAGTGCAAGCTCAAATCTCTTTTCTGTGGCTCATTTAAGAGAATTCTCCAGAAACTACCACTGAGCCCACAGTTACACTTTATTCCTTGGAAGGAAGGGACCTTCTCTCCCTTGGCACAGCCTGGGAAGGGAAGAATTCCTGTCACAGGGAACACAGCCCAAGCTGCAGGTGGCTCAATATGCAAGGCCTTCCCCCAGCTTCACGCAGCTCTGCCAGGGACCTTGCTGTGCCAACTCTGGTCCCCAGGAAGCTCTGACATTTCCCTTGATGGTCCTCAGAGAAGACAAGATGCTGGAGGCTTGGCTTAGCCTGGAACATTGGCTTTGGAATGGCAGGCATGGGTGTGATGCAATCAGACGTGGATCCATCGCCCTTCCTGCCTCTTGCTTCACCCACAAGCTGGGGACAGAGTGTTTCCCACCTCCCAAGAGCAGCTGCAGCAGCATCTTGCCTCTCCACTGGCCAAGAAAATTTCCCACCATCAGTGCTAAGTGGGTGTTTTCTCTCTGTGGTTTGCTGGGAGGGAGATGAAAAGGCAGAGAGGAAAGATGGGTGAGCTGTTCCTGAAGGAAAAAGGAGAGCATCATCCCAGTGCCACTCATTTGGCACTGCTGCCAAGAAAAGTCTCCAGGAATTAGTCTGCTGATTGCTTGAGGTTCCCTAGGTGTCATCTACCCTATCACCATCCAACCACGGGACATTCCCAGTGCATGGTGGTCACAGTGATTCTCAGCTGCACCACCAGCCCATTTTGACTCAGTGAAGACCCCCCAGGCACATCCCACCACCCAGTGCCAATTTTTACTGCAGTAAATGAGGAGTAAGAGTGGAGACTGCTGCTTTCAGAAAGAAAACCAGCTTGGCTGGGTCATCCCTGAGCCTTCAACACGTATCTTGGAGCAGGGTGGCTTGTCTCTCAGGGTGGCCACCCTGGAGGGCTTTGCTTGGAGGCAAAAGGAGGACGAGCAGCATGACAAAAAACCCTCCCTGAGGTCACACGTGGGGTTATCACAGGCTCAGGATAAACCTGTGACCCCCCTGGGCCATGCCCTGTGCCACCTCCCCTGACAAAGCCCAGGGCTAAACCAGTCACTCACTTATCCACCACAATGCAGATGTTTACAGGGGTTTTACTTCCAGAAGCTGCTCATCTCAGGAGTCTGCTCACACATTCTCCATCTTCCGAGCTTTCAAACATTTCATTAGGTCTGAAATCCCCACCACAGCAAGGAGTGATCTGCAGAAGTTATGGAGTCTGGGTGGTACAAGAGATATTGAAGCTCAGAGTGGGTGTTAGCCCAGATCCCTCCTTACATCTCACAATGACTGCACCAAATTACCAGCTCCAAAAGCTGCCAGATTTGAAAATAAAGAATATAAACACAGACCTAATTGCTTGTGTATTGAAGCATATCACTGCTTTACCTACAAGCCTGAAAGTTGCCAACTAAGATGCAGAAAGGAGCTGAAGTTTGAGGCAAAAAAAAACACAAGTCTTTTGTGTTTCTTGCAGAAGAGAGATCAAAACCTGTATAGAGACTGGTTTGGATGGAGTCTGTAAATTGGTCAACTAACCAATAATGTGTCCAAATAAATTAAAAAGAAATTCATACCCCAAATGGGGTGCAAGGCAATAAGCAGGAATGTTTTATAAATATATTAATAACTAGATTATCTTTGCCCTGTGAGAAAAACCAGGTGTCACAGAGGACTTGCTCTTCCAGCCAGGAGAAGCCTCCAAGATCTCAGACACATCTCCAGCACAACAGGTCCCAGCCACATGCTTGTCTGGGACACAAGGGGCCAAATTCCAAGGGTTTTTCTAGGCCAAGTCATGGATTTTCCTGTGAGGAGACTTGTTCTGAAAGCCAGTCAGCAAGTCATCAAGAGATGTGCTCATCTCCAATCTCTCCAGGCTGGAGCCATAGCTGTTTGTAGGAAATTGCTGTTAGAGAGCTTGTTTCATCAGGGAGACAATGCCCACTGTTTATTCTATTTATTCAGGCTCTTTATTCCTGCCACTGCTTGAAAACAGGCTAAAGCCACTACCCACGTTCTTCCTTTAACCCAACTGAAATTGGAAATTTGATGGAATATTTAGGAAAACAAACCACCAGTGAAAACGAGAACAAGTCACAGAAACCTAAAGTGAGATATGAAGACCCTCAAGATTTTTAACGAAAATATTGCCCTGTTAAATTGCATTATTACAAGTCAAAAGAAGAAAATTTGAATGTGCCACAAGTTAAAAGATTTAAATTGGTGTAGAGATTTCTTTTTTTTTTTTATCCTGTCTTCTAAGCAGTGAATAATCTGTTGCACATAAAACTGTAGGATGGTAATTGGAAACAGAGTCTGGTCCCATGACAGGAAAGAAACTCTTATCAATGGCTTTTGCAGAGCTCAGGCAGACAGTTGGGGAACTGGTAGAGCTGGAAATGAATGCATCAGATCACGACTTAGAGAATGATATAGCAAATATACCTGTCTGTAATGAGTCCATACTGGGTTTTTTTTGCCAGAAAGATAAGCTCTGAGTGAGAATTCCAGCCACCTCCTGGTGAGGATTCCTGGTAACAGCATGGAGGACAAAACCCACGTCATTTGCTTGGCAAACTGAGGCAGATTCTGAGTTCCAAGCGAGCAAAAGCAAGAGATTTTCTAGCATCTGATGAGCTGAGCTGAAGACAATAACAGAGCATTATGTAACGTGGCACAAGCCCATTTTCACCACAAGCCATTAGTGCAGCTGAGTCGCTCATTTCTGCCAACTGCACTGATCATTCAGCATTAATTGGGGCAAATTAAGTTCTAATTTATGACTTTTCTCTCTCATAATTACTCACGGAAGGAAATTGTGAGGAACTAACAATTAAGATGATGGGGAAAAAGCTTTAGAATAATTTGTTGAACACGAACATCCTTTCTTTTTTCTTTCTCTCTGCTTACAAACAGAGAAGTAATTTCCCTCTTGGTTCCTTGGGTCATCATTTACAGCTCTGGCCCAACACCCAAGCCATGAGAAACAGAAAATTCACAGCCTGGTGGACGGATAGGACCTACGTCCATATTTCTATGAGAGATGCCCAACAACCAGAGGCCACCCTAGGGTGAGACTACAATGGAAACCATTTCTAGGAGGAAAACAAACAAACAAAATCAACCAAAAAGGATTAAAGAGAAGAAACTGGCACAGCAGGGAAACCAAGGAAGGAATCCACAAATCTGAGGCTGATGCACCAATAAAGACCAACAGTCCTGGCACAGAGAGACTTGTGCCTCTCTTTTTCCACACTGATCATGTGGATGCTTGATGAAATCAAGAAATCACTTCAAACAAGACCAAGAAATCACTTCAAACAAGACCAAGAACCACTGCTTCTCTTCTCTGCACAGAAAAAAAAGGACATTTAACACAGGCTCAAAGGCAAATTACATTGAAAAATAAACTCCCTAGCAATGTAACGTCCTAACCAATGATTTCTCTCACAGCCTGATCTTCCTTGCCTATACCAGGCCTCTTCAGTTGCTATTTTTAAGACTAGAAATCAGTGCCAGTCCAAATGGATCTTGGGCAATTTCTTACCCAAGCTGAAAATTCACAATCACTTTGGTCCCTTTTTACTCCTGTCACCCACAATTTTCTTAAACAGGAGGAATTTGTTGTAGAGAAGATAAATAAATAAATATATTTATGTCAATAAAAAGGCTGTGGTTTCTACTGTGCCCTCCTGTTCAGCAAGAAGCAAATCTTGTCTGATTTTTTTTTTTCTACAGTACTCCAAGATAACCAGCAGTTAAATAACATGCTGTAAGCAAACACATTCCAAGGCCAAATCAATACATACAAGCCATGCATGAAACATCCCTTGAAAGAGATGGGAAAACTACACACAGAGCCATTAAAGATGCAGAAACAAGTGGTCGTGTGAAGCGTATAAATCAGTGTATTGGCTCCTCAGTGAAGAGTTCTGAAGACAACATGCCTTTGAACAGAAATGGGGGAGGCTGGAGACTGGTGGCAGGCTCTGATGGTGGCTCTTTTCTCAGGGAGGAGCACACGACCACGTCTGTGCAAAGGGGGGTGATGCTTTTCCACTGCTGTGGGTGCAGAGTAGAGGAGGATTTGGGGGGGCAGCTCATGTGAGGGTGTCTCTATGTCAAACAGCAGTGGGGCAGACAAATAATCCAGCAGCTCTAAGTGTACTTAAGAAGTTAAGAGCTTGGCAGAGCCACTGCCCATCCTCTAGGAAAGACACAACTGCCCCAGTCTCCTGTGGCACTCTGGTTTTGAGGGACATGGTTTAGGGGTGAACTTTGTAGAGTTAATGGTTGGACTGTATGATCCCAAGGGGTTTTTCCACCCTGAATGAATCTGCCTAGTGCTCCTTAGCCCTGTTTGAGCCAACCTCTTCTTGTAACCACAACAACTCTACCTGCAAACTATTCCTCGAGCACGGACACTGCAGGAGTTTGGGTCTGGAAAGGAGCTAGTGAGGGCAGTGAAAAAGCAGGGCCTGAGCACAACAGCTGGATAAGGCTTCAGGATGGAAATGCTCCTTGCTTTGTCCCCCCAGACACACCTGTATTTGCCCTGCAGGCTTGGCAAAGAGGCCAGAGTGAGGTGTGATTGTTCTGTCTGCCCTACGCACACCGACCGATTTCCTCCTGTTATGAGAGCAGCCCAGTGATGATGGACACCCTTTCCTCTGCCAAGTTCCTCATCTGCCAGGTGTCTCTGTGAGAAAAGGCAGCTCTTTCTGCTCTTGCCCACAGCAGCAAATCAAACATAACAAAATGAACTGCTGAGCATTCTGTGGGTGTTTCTGAAATCCCACAAACGCTTCCCGGAATAGAGCAGGAGTTTCAAAGGGATGTCCATTTGGGGAACCCAGTTTCTTAGCAACTGCAAGAAACCTCTTCAGGAGCAGGGATTGAAGCACTGAGCATGCTCAAAACCCATCCTCTTGTTAGGAGGCTGCATTTGACAACACCAACCCTCAAAACACTTCCCCTGGCCAAATCTCATCCCCAGTGCCCCATCAGCCACATCCTTCTGCGCCCAATTTGCATCCTCCCCTCCCTCACACTAAAGCAAAGAGGTGTTTTTGCCTCAAGCAGGTCCTGTTCCCGTTACCATCAATCTTTCAGCATGTTTAGGAAGTTCAAACAAGCACTTGGATGTAAATCTGTGGGGTTTTTTTTTCCCAGACAATGATGTTGTGCACGTCGGAAACGTTGTGGATTGACCCAACACTTCCCAACAGGAGTTTTCCTCCATCTCCTGTGTCAGTCACAGAAGTGATGGGTGGAAAAAGCATTCATTGTTATTAAAAAAAAAAGCAAGCCAGCTCCCAAAATAAGATCTATCACACTCCATCGTTTCTCTGCCAGACATTCCCCTGCACTTAATGACTCCCACTAGGGAAAGAGATTAAAGAGACCTGTACAGATCGGATTATGGGATGACAAACTCTTTCAACCTGCAGCTCTGAAAGCCTCATGTCCTGGCATCCAGCCCCACACTCCAGCAGCTGGAGAATCCCAACATCCTTTCATCTGACAACATTTCTGCTCCCCCTTTCTGCCTCTTCTGTCTGCACAGGCATCTGGGACCTGCTCAGTCACATTTCAGAGAACCACAGAATCATCCAGGGTGGAAAAGCCCCTGGGGATCATCCAGCCCAACCATCAACCTGCTCTACACAGTTCACCCCTAAACCATGGCCCTCAAACCCACATCCAAACCAGGGCTGGGGACTCAACCCCCTCCCTGGGCAGCCTGTGCCAGGCTCTGGCCACTCTTTTCCCTAATGCCCAGGATTTCAGTGCTGTGACTATCCCAGCCCCACTGGGAAACAGGAATCACTTGAGATGTCTCTTCAGGCAGAGAATTCTTCAGTGGCCTCCTGCTTCCTTCCCCCCCCCCATTTTTTTCTCTCTTTGAATAAATTGCTCACACAGTATCTTCCTTTGCCCTGAGAAGCCATAAATCAAACTCAGGCACTGCAAGCTCCAACATTTTCAGAATCTATTACTTTTGGGTTTCTTTGGAGGAAAAATCCATGCGACGAGTGTGATGGAGTCACAATTGCCCTTTAGCACAGGCTGATGAAAACAGAGTTTAACCCAAACTTCTGCCAAAAAGAACCTTCTTTTTTTTCCCCTTTTACTTGAAAAGCAGAATTGCTGCCTGAACCTTGGCTCATCTCTGCCTGCAACCATCAGGCTGCTGCTCAGTACAACGTGCCTGTCTGGTGGGCTCCTTCCCCAGCCTGTCACCCCAGGATGACAGCTCATGGAAGGCTCTCCCTGGCTCCAGGGATCTCCTGCCAGCTTCACCATTTACCAGAGAGCAGCAGGGAGTGAAGCTGTGGAGAGGGAAATCAGCACTACAAGCCTGGCTCACCTTGCAGCCAGGACAAAATGCCCCTGGAGTGGGGAAGTGCTGAACCAGGCAGCAGGAGGATTCACTCCATAGCTGCCCAGCAAGAGAAATGCTTCTCATTCTCTTGTTTTTCCTGCTCTTCTGGCCCAAATCCCCATTTGCCATTAAATTACTCCCATGGGATCTGACAAGTGCAGAGTAACTGCACAGCCCATGGAGCTGAACATCAGAAAATCCCCCCTCAGCTGTAGTGCAGAAATGAGAGCTGGTCAGCACATCCTGATCCTCTAATGCCTTTGGAGCATCTTTACAACCTTCCTCAGGAGAATTTCTGCCTGTGATTCAAGGCTCACACTGTCAGTGCTCCTCACAAACATTTCCATCTGGTTTTGGATCCCACCTACCTAAAATCTGCAGTCCTAAGTGATAAGAACAGAGGCTGATGTTGAATTACCACCAGCCCTCAGAAGCTGTTTGATAACAGTGAGCTCTCTTCAACACCTCCTGTACAAGTCCCCCAAGCATCTAATTCATCCAAACAAACACCAAACATCTGAAAGCCAACTGGGATCATCCAAGTCTTGCAGATACTTAAGTGAAAACAACCCTGCATGTATAATAGCACCCAAATATTACAGCAAATTGAAGCCACCACAGCCAACAAATGGCAGAGGTGGGCTCTAAGTCATGCTGAAATATTTATTTCTGAGAGGAAAAGAGGGAAGAGTTGCAAGTAACCACAGATTTCTAAGTCACATTACTCTGAAGATGTCTGGGTTGCTCAAAAGATGTCAAATTTATTTACTACAAAATTCCCTTTCACTAAGAAAAGAATTTTTATAGCTGTGTTTCACCAGCTGCAAATATCTGAGACAACACGTAAGGCACCAAAAAAGGGTTTTTTCACCACTTCAGAGCACTGGTGCCTGTAACCGCCTCTAGAAACCTGCAGAATTTATGGCCAAGGTTGTATTTGTGATCCCAGATTCCAAGAAATGGGATCCTGAACCCTGCAAAAGCTAAACAAGGGCTGCAGTGCCCCTTTGCTTATTTTTATTATAAAGATGCAGCCAGATCCAAGTTTTCATCTGGCTGTCTCTTCCCAGGAACTCCAGTGGTAGGAACCAGAGCATCCTGACAGAGGATGCTCTGTCTAGATGTCATTAACCCAGATTATATACACACACAAAAAAAAAAAACCTGCAAAAGGCCAATCAGTGAGAACTGGGCAATTAGTGCAACTTCTCCTGTGAAGAGCTGTGAGATAACAGAGTAGGACAGAGCACTGAAAACAATTAGGGTTGTTAACATCCAAGGCACTAATGACATTTGCAGTGTGAAGTCACCTGGCACCCTGGTGTGATGTAGAGATTTTCTACTAGAAAATACATATGCTAGTGCATGTTAGAAACCTCCTCATTAGAGACTACCAGAAATGTCACCTTAATCCTGACTCCTTTGGATAAATATATTAAAGGACTCCTATTTTTTTCCTTCTGGTGATACATACTGCAGTTCACTGGGGTTGTCCATCTCAAAATAAGAAAGAGAGTGGAGACAAAAAGACAAAGCTTTGTTCCCCTGGGACATCAGAAAGGTGCTTTTAGCACCTGCCTAATTGGTGCTTTGCTTAGAATCCTGCTGTCATCAGGTCCCTGTCCCCATCTGCCACGCTTGTGGGGACAGGAGGTGGACCTTGGTGATCTGAAGTTAATTCAAGGCAGCATGTAAAAGAGCAAAGCTGAACCAGATGAAATAGCTGGAAAAATTACATAGCAACTCTTGCTTTAAGAAAAAGAGAAATGGCTGGAGTAACCTGCATGAGATGCAGGGTTAAAATGCACTTGGGAAATAAAGTGGAATACCTTGCTCAGTCAGTGTTCATCACAGGTCATCAAGCTCCAATGAGAAAAGCAAACTTAGGGTATTTTACTAAGGCCAGATATGGAATAGAAAGTGGTCTCAGGCTGTTCCCAGAGCAGTTTGGAAAAATACTGAGTTTTTCAAGGCTGATTCCTCTGGCAGATTCATGAGAGAGCAGGGCCACGAGCTGCAAAGGGCAGACCACACACTGCTTGTTGGACCATCAGTGACCAGGCACAAGATTTTCCTCTGACTTCATGATGTAAACGTGATAGACACCAATATTTACTTGATCTCTAAATAAAGGTCAGGGTTTGGTAATACTTCTCTGCTCCGTGGGGTTATAAACAACATGGGGGGAAAAAAAAGGAGTATAAGGATGTAGTCGTGGCCTCAAGCAGAAAAAGTTCCTTATTCCATATTAAAAGAGAAAATCCCAAACTGAACAGCAGGTCAAAAAAAGCACAAAGATATTTTCTGTGGATATAAATATAAATGTAAATATAAATAATATAAATATG